>JACM01058200.1:0-15411 GCA_000787095.1 Periophthalmodon schlosseri
ATTTCAGAGTAACACATGGGTTCGATCCTGGACATATTTGATTTTGTACGACAATGGCGGCGAGCGTTGACCTCTCGTATCTGACTTGTACAGTAACTATGCGCGTCTGGTTTGTATCTGTAACAATGGGATGGGGCTGATTAGAATTGGCTAATCCTGTTTTTGTCTACTCTCAATCAAATACACAGCGGACAACCGCGCACATGTCTAGCGCTCGCTTCCAGATGCATTCCAGAACTTTGCGGTTACGTTCGCTAATGGCCCGACGTCTCGTTTTCATACTGGATCATTCGCCGGCTAATTACTTTGACTTAGAAACGCAAATGATTGTAAACAGTTTGGGGCGAATTCAGTGCTAAATTTTGAAATGTACAAACATGTGTTAATAAGCGAATCCTGATTTTTGCGCGGAAATATTTTAAAGTTTATAAACGGGTTGCCAGGTTGGTGGTTGGGTTCCGGTTGCAGTGTGTTTAGTCTCGTCATTAGTTCCACTATTGAATGAATGAGCTGCAATTTTGTCATTTGTGATCCCCATGCTAGAAGATTAGGAATAAATACAATCGTGTTAATGTTTATATGTTTAGAATCGATGCTCGTCACACAGTACTTTACGTATTACTCCTGTGAAATGAGACAAAAAGAGATTTAAGTCAAAAAATATGTTTCATACAATTAAAATCCGCGCTGAACTACCACGATCGATGCCGTTTCCACATTTACTCCAGATAATCTGCAGCGTAATCGTTAGGCTGTGTTATCATAAAGTACATTTTGAATATTTGTACTGCTATCGTTATGAAATTTATGAGTTAAGTTTTCAGTTATTCCTGGAGTGCGTTCACATTATCCTCTTTTGTGCCAAGTTTAGGCTGGTTTGTTTTGGTCCTGTTCTAGTCCTGATTTAGTCCTGATCTAGTCCAGGTTAGGTTCCAGTTTAGTCCCAATTTTGATGTGGTGTCAGTGCAAATAGATTACATAATACACGCATTTTTACTGTTGGATTTGGCTATTAAATTGTTACGTTTCCAGTATTACATTCTTCAGCTGATTTAGTTACTTGGAAAATCTCATTTCTCGAGTATCATATTTAAAGGGCCCACATTACGCTATTTTCTGATCTATGTTATAATGTTGTTTCCTCATCACAAACAGACCTGGAGTTGTGTTTTGTTTCATTCACACAAGTTTAACACACAAACTCTGCATATTTAGGCTGAGTTCTTCTCTCAAACAGAAAACACTCTGTTCCACCTTGTGATGTCATATGGAAAAAGAGGAAGTGCTCCACTGTGTTTTTAAACCCCATGCAGCTTCACTTGAATCATTTGGATAATTTCAGCCCTGGAATTGCCGATCTCTATTAAACTGAAGGTAAAAAGTAGCTGTTAACTTGAAAACTACCACTAAATGACATCACAAGTTGGAACTGAGCACTCTGAGCTTCGGAGATGTGGACAGACTAGTAATAAAGAGTAACTCAAACATGTGCGAATGAAACAAAACACAACTCCAGGTTTGTTTTTGATGAGGTAACAACATTATAACATGACTTAAAGCTCACAAGAGTCCGTTTTGCGTAATGTAGGACCTTTAAGATGTGTCACCTGCCCACACCTGTCCGTCCCCTGGCCCCCGTCTGCTCCTGCCGAATGCCGATGTGTAGTGGGACAGGAAACCAGGCAGCCCCCCCCCCAAAACTGTCTGCTCCACTCCGCTCTTTCCACCTCACATATACACGACGATACCAAGGTGTGCCTGACAAATAACGTGCCGTAAGCTAACGGCAACATTTGAAAAGAGGAAAAATATCTGTCTTAGCCAATCAACATGTCCCTCTGCATTTGAACACATGTTAAACGTTAGCGCGCGAGAAGAACTCGGGTGCGATCCTGATATGGTGATCAGGCTACACGTCTTCGATCAAATTTTTAGTCCAAGACAATCCAAACACGGGACAATTAGTCTGTAATCTCCACAGACCCCTAACTCTACAAGTGAGTGTTTAAAGAAATACCTGATCTACTGTCTGCTGAAGGACAAACCGGAGAGGAGATGACCGCTGCTTGCACCTACGCTCGGTGGACCCCATCCAACCTGTTCTTTCTGCATTAAACGACCACATACAAAACTGGGATTAAAGGTCCTCTATTACGGAAAACTCTTGTGAGCTTTAAGCCATTTTATAAAGCTGTTACCTCATCAAAAACATACCTGGAGTTGTGTTTTGTTTTATTTACACATTTTGAGTAACTCTTTATTATTAGTCTGTCTACATCTCCAAAGCTCAAAACGCTCTGTTCCACCTTGTGATGTCATGTAGTTTTAGTTTTCAAGTTAGCAGCTGCATTTCACCCTTTGTTCAGTAGAGATCGACAATTCCGGGGATGAAAGTATCTAAATGATTCTAGTGAAGGTGTGTGGAGTTTAAAAACACAGTGGAGCACTTCCTGTATTACCGCGTGACATCGCAAGGTGGAACAGAGCGTTTTCCGTTCGAGAGAAGAACTCGGCCTAAATATGCAGGGTTTGCGTGTTAAACGTGTGAATGAAACAAAACACAACTCCGGGTCTGTTTGTGACGAGGAAACGAATTTATAACATAGATCAGAAAATAGAGTAATATGAGACCTTTAAACCTGGGACTAAAACAGGGCAGGACTAGGACTAAACCAGGACTAGACTAGGACTAGGACTAGGTCTACATCAAGACTAAACTAAGCTCAGACAAGTGAACACTTATTCACTCATTCATTTCTTATTATTTTAGTAAACCTGGTGAATGAAACGTTTTGTTAATATTACGAATCACGAGGCATTCAGACTTTTCCTGGTTTAGTCCTGATTCAGACTCGGTTTGATCCTGTTCTAATCCCGGTTTAGTTCCGGGTTTAGCTCCAAAGTGGGCGGGCCTTTCTCGTTCTGGTGCACCGCCAGGAGGTCGGGCCGATCGGTCAGAACATCTTGGTCCATCCTGGCTGAAGATCTGCTCAAATTCTGTAGTTCTTTGGGTTAGAAATGTGTCTTAAAAACTACAAAAACAGCCAGCTACCTTTAATAGATGCCAATATTAAAAATCCTGTATTTTTTATTACACCCTAAGAACTTCTGCATTTTCCACTTTTCACTTTTAATCACCGTAATCTCTTTCAGATCAGTCTGGATGTCTTTAATTGCGCCGCTAACTTCTTCCTATTGTTTACAAGCTGCTGGCTCAAAGTACCGCCTTATTCCTCAGACTCTCTGGGTGTTTTTGATCCTCTTTTTGTAATACCCATAATTACATCTGCCACGGCCGCTGTACACATCTCATTGTTGTGGGTTCTTATTCATATTCTTGTTGTTTTTATCCCCGGCGTGCGTAAAACGTGCACTTCACACTCCATAGCTTTGTATCAGCAGATAAAGGCTGTCGTCGTCTGCTGTTGCTGAGCTATTCTAAACCCTATTTTTATATTTGAAAATGTTTGTATGGTTTTGTTCTTACTTCAATCTTTTCTTTCCTCCCGTGTACATTTTATTATACAGTTCAGAGCTGAGATAACGTCCCACCGGGAGGAGGCCTCGGGGAGGACCCGGGACGCGCCGGAGGGACCGTGTGTCGCGTCTGGCCTGGGAACGCCTCGGGGTCCCGCCGGAGGAGCTGGGGGAAATGTCTGGGGGGAGGGAAGCCTGGGAGTCCCCGCTTAGACCGCCGCCCCCGCCACCCAGCCCCGGGTAAGCGGAAGAAAATGAATGAATGGATGGTAGTTGAGATAATTCACCTTTTCCTATATATTTATACCCCAATGTATCAAAAAAGATTATTATAAAAATGTATAGGTTTTTATAATTTTCTCTGTCTTTATGTATTTCAAAGAAAATAATAGTACTGGTGGTTACATAATTATCCATTTTAACTTTTACTACTGATTCTAGTGAAGGTGTGTGGAGTTTAAAAACACAGCGGAGCACTTCCTGTATCACCACGTGACATCACGAGGTGGAACAGAGCGTTTTCAGTCTGGGAGAAGAACTCAGCCCAAACACGCAGGGTTTGTGTGTTAAACATGTGTGAAAAAAAACAAAACAAAACACAACTCCAGGTCCGTTTGTGACGAGAAAACAACAAAAAAACAAAAAACACAACTCCAGGTCCGTTTGTGACGAGAAAACAACATTAGGACATAGATCAGAAAATAGTGTAACATGGGCCCTTTAAACCCGGGACTAAACCAGGACTAGACTAGGACTAGGTCTACATCAGGACTAACTGGGCTCAAATATAGTAATTAATAATATACATAATAAACCATTTTAACTTGTATTACTATTTTGTTTACTCTGTTATTAAGAATCGTTTCATATTTTAATTTTGAGCAACTGCGGATCCAGTTTGAAGCCTCGCCTGACAATTCATTAAAACATGTGACTAACTTTACACTCAAATCTCTCGCTATAACTTTTAAGCATCAAATTTGAACACATAAAAACACTTTATATTTCCAGCGCCATTTCCGCCCCTGCATCTGCACTATTTTGCTGTCAGCATTATGCAAATTTTACACTGCGGCTTGAAAGGGCCGGAGAGGAGCGTTTTATTTGACGTTTTTATCCCTCGTGGCCGTTGCATTACCGGGGCCACGCTGTTTTTTGATTTCTGGCGTTTAAGCCGGTTTTACAGATCAGAGCTTGATATATATACATGGCTGTTGCTTTTGTGAACGCAGCCTCCTCTTTCCGTGATTGACAATCCTATTCACCTTTAAGTGCCGGCTTGCTCTCCTCTGCTTTTAATTTCAAATAGATGCCCGGTTTCGTGGCTTTTTCGCCTCTCTCCTTTCACCGGCACTTCGAAGTAAAAATATAAGGAGAAAAAAAAGTCAAAATAATAATAGCCTATGGGCCGCTTCTTGTGCCACTCCGCTCCACTGTATTACAAAAAAAAAAAAAGGGTTTCTGCGGCAGGGGGTGTTTGAAAAGCAGCGAAGAGCCACCAGACAGAAGCGCGGTGCATTCAAGGGCGAGGAGGGGAAAAGAGCGCCATTATTAAACACAAATAAAACGTGTCACATTCAAATTACAGACACCTGCGAATGTTTGGAGCGGGACGCGGTTAAGGAATACGATTTGAAATGAAATCCGTCCGACTTTTGGTTCTCACAGCAGCGTAATGTGCCGTAAAGTGGGGCTAGAACTGATAATCTTAAAGTAGCTGTGAGATTCTGGTAAACATCTATAAACTCGTAATGTTAAAATAATGATTATGTAAAGTGTAAAGGGCATTTCTGAATTTAATCCCCCCCAAAAAAACTAAAATTCAAAACTGATTTATGGCTGTGAACGCGTCACTCAAATTGCAGACTTTTAAAATAAGCTTTGTTGCCAGATTTGATGCTATGTTACATATTAAGAAATAACAATAAGATAATTGACTCCACTCTGTTGTGGCAAATGGTTTTGACGGGTTGTGAAAATTCCTTTACAATTTTGATTTTGGTTCAGTTCAAGTTTATTTCTATAGTTTATTTAAAACAACTTGAGCTGACCAAAGTGCTTCACATAAAAGTCAACAAAAAACAAATAGGATACACAGGAAAAGAACAATAAAACACCAACATGTTCTGTTTAGCTAGTGTTAAATACCAGGGAGAAGAGGTGGGTTTTCAGTCTAATCTTAAACTGCGTTAAAGACTCAATTTCAACAACAATACCGGCCAAACGTTGGAAATTCATAGATTATTTTAGTGCTAGATTTTATTTTTTATCCCATCACTATTAAAACAAAAACTGCAGTACTTTTCCACGTATTTCTTGATCATTTGGACACTTTTTAGAGTAATAATCTTATGGAAAACAAACATCTTGGTATCTTGTTTTAGATAAAAGGCAGAGTGAACAAACAGGACATGATTGGCCAATAATTGAAGTGTGAATAAATCATGTGGTTAAACAGAGACAAGAGGTAAAGGGGAGTTAAAGGGAGTGTTGAAATAACGGAGTATAGTTTTATGCTTTTGTAGATCGTACCATTAAAGGGAAAGTCAAAAGGCCCGTCAAAGAAAATACATTACAAACAACACAGAGAAGAGGAAACGGGTTTTTTGTTGTTTGTTTGTTTGTTGTTTTTTTAACAAGATTGGCCGACAATAATTTCTATAGCCCGGATAATCAAATAATCTGTATGTCTGAGGCTAAGAATCCCATTCATGTACATGTTTTATTATTATTATTATTTCAAGATACATCACAACAAAAATAACGGACGGATATGACTTGGATAAAACATTACGGCCGTTCTGACTTGTATTTTAATTCTTTAAAAATGCAATATTTGATTCGAAAAAATTGTGCGAATAAATTGAGAACGACTTGAACCAAAACACGAGAAACGAATTTGGAATGTTATGCTGATTAAGGGGTTAAAATGTAACGCGTAATTTCACGGACAGCGCAAAAGAGCTGGGAAAACGGAGGGTTTTGTAGCCGCACAGTGAAGTGTGTGGAGTCCGTCTCCGGAGTTGATTGAAATTCGTTGTTTTAGCGCATTAATGTCGCGCAATACGCATCTCTCCAGCTCCGCGCTCTTGGGTAATCACTGTCCACATCTAAACGGCGCATTCTCAAATCACAAACTTATCTATCAGCCGCCTGAGCATGTGCTAACGACCCACTCAGCCTCAAATGCAATCAGCGAGTCCCATTAGCCTCTGCAGCGGAAATCCACGTTCCTCCACAGCGGCGTCCTCCTCCCTCCGCTCCGCTCAGCCTATGTTGATTAGCGCTGTAAATATGCAATAACTTCTCTTTCTTTCGCTCAATGGAGGCGATAATGGGTCGTTATCTTATCGCGGTCAGGGGGGAAAGGTTCCGTGTTGTGAAGCCGCGGAGAGGGACCAGCTGCTGGGAGGAAAGCACCCCGCAGAGAGAGCGCGCAGGCCGGATAATGAGCCGAGGCCGCGCGTTATGTGCACCGGGCACTGTCTGGCACAGATACGGTCATTTGTGTTTATGCGCAGCAGCACAGACACTGCTGAGGTTTTACGCACGAGCAACAACAGCAAAAGACTTGATAAATGTGAATTAGAAATGAAATTAGGGTAGAGCAGGTCTATGAGATAGGCCTACATTTAACACCCTATTATTATAACTCAGCCAGACGATTTAGCCCTGTTATTGTTCGACATGTTTCGATCAAATAAAATGAGATAAACGGTAAATTATGGAGGATAATATTTTTTCTGCACACGCGGAACTATTTCAGTCGGCGCTTTGCTGTGAGGCAGAGCCCGCGCAGTGACACGCACTTTCAATGAGATTTAACGTCGTGATTTGTCACTTGTTTGTAGCGCTTATTGCTATAACACACTTGATGGAAAGGTCGTAAACGCCTCCTCATTGTAAACACTAATGTGCTCTATAGATTATGATGCCTTCAGTGACAAGAAAATAATCGGATTACTCTGCAGGAAGAGCTTCTCAGGTCCAACACTGGAGTTGTCCAAAAAGTCTGCAAACAGTACGGATTATCTTAATTGAATTAATTCTCAATACACAGCGCTGCAGCTGATCCCAGAGCAGCGCCGCTGCGTGGTGACGTCAGTGGGGTATAAAGGCGGTGCTCTCGCGCTGGTCCTCAGCCTGTCCCACCCAGAGGAGCGCAAACAGTGAACAGACTTCAGAGCAACATGACGCACTTCTAGGAACTAGACGCAGGACGCCTCCACATCCGGACATTTACTTTTATTCGCTCTTTTACTCACGTCTTGTCGTTTGGAGCCGCGGTGATGCCCGCCGGGATGTTCAGCATAGACAGCATCTTGTCCGGACGGACGGGCTGCAAAGAGCCGCTGCTGCTGCACAGGAGCCCCGTTCTTCTGTCCGCCGCGGGCCTTACGGACTCTATTTACCCCGATTACAATGGACTATATTCGGCCACATGCGGCCCGTCTCCTCCCGGTGTGCAGTCCGTTAGCGGGACTAGATTGGGATATAACAGCTACTACTACGGACAACTACACGTTCAGGGGCCCGGGGTCCAAGGGGCCGGAGGTGCACCGCCCTGCTGCGGGTCTGTGCCCGGCCTCAGTCCGCAGCAATGCCCCTGCATCCCGCCAGGTGAGAACATGTTAACAACATGGCACTATTACGCAAGTGTTTGGTACACCGTGTACAGTTGTGCGTCGCTAAATTGCTGCAATTATGTATCCACATTTTTGTCAAACTGAGCAGATGTTTAGGAATTTCAGGGGCGTGGGTTATTCCAAAGAGACCATTTCAACTTTTCCCTTTATTCTCAAGTTGGAAAACTTTCCCAAATTTCCAACGGTGTGTTTGCGTAAAACGTGCATTGGAGATAGAAACATGACGTGGTGCCTGTGCGTAAAAGTGATGCCTTTAGGCTTTGTTGTGTCTGCTGCGCTGGGCTGCGGTGCGAGACTTACAGCGCTGTGATTGTGACAGAGGTCGTCCAGTTCTTACGTAAACACGTCAGGGTTTATTGCTTTTACGCGTGATTTAAAGCCACATTTCCTCGTGCGTATAAATACGGCGAGTTTCTAATCTTTCTTCATTGACCTAAAGATCCGTGCGCATGTACACAACTGTGCCCGCACTGTCTATTTGGCGAACATAACTCTCCAGAGTGTTTATGCATCTGTACACTAAGCGACATCTGAGTAGTCCTGACCGTGCGCTGTTTACGTCCGTGCAGGTTACGACAGCCCGGCCTCGGTGCTGCTCTCCCCGGTCCCGCAGATGATGTCCTACATGAACATGGGCAGCCTGTCCCGCACCGAGCTTCAGCTCCTCAACCAGCTGCACTGCCGCCGGAAGCGCCGCCACCGGACCATCTTCACGGACGAGCAGCTCGAGGCTCTGGAGGGCCTCTTCCAGGAGACCAAGTACCCGGATGTGGGCACGAGGGAGCAGTTGGCCCGAAAAGTGCACCTGCGCGAGGAGAAGGTCGAGGTGAGATTCGAGGCTTATATTTTACGCATTTTTTCTGCAAGAACATGAGTGACTCTTATTGTTTTAATGGCGACCTCGACCAGCCTTTTAGTTCAGACGCCCACAAATATGTCATTAAAAAGACTTTTTATTTGTTCGTGGAGTCTAGGTTCTTCTACAAATAGGCTACTATGGCCACGTTTTATTTATTATATAACGATAGAAGGACCATTCTTTCCCTTTATTATAAAATAGCCTAGTTGAGCATATGCGTCGTGAAATGATCCAGTAAATCAAGTAGCTAAATGTGTTTAAATGTATTTTGCTTCTAAAACATTATGGCCCTGAAATATATTTACAAGCGACTCAATGTGTCTTTTTTCGTCTCGTTTAGGTTTGGTTCAAAAACAGACGCGCGAAGTGGAGGAGGCAGAAACGCTCTTCGTCAGAGGAGTCCGAGAACGCGCAGAAATGGAACAAAACGAACAAAATATCCGCGGAGAAAGCCGAGGAGAGTAAGAGCGAGGCGGACTCTGACAGCTGACCGTGCCCGCGCGCGCAGGCCTCGGCTTGTACATAGAGTGGACAGTCTGTGGACTCGACCTCGTGGTGTGAACGTGTCGCCATGTTGCACAGTTGTACATAACTACAGTTTATTATGTGTCCTTTATTTATATTTATTTAAGTCTTTTGTAAAATAAGGCGGCGTCACGCCACGATTCTATGGTGATGTTCTATGTGACATTAAATGTTGTATCTGGCGTTTGATTTGCCGCTCGTGCGCTTTGACGCACGGGACGCAGCTGTACAAACTGCACGAGGAGATTTGAGCAGCTCTACGTGTGCAGCCTTTATACACTATGAACTATTTTATTTCGCCAGAATAAAAAAAAATACTTAAAATGAAATGAGTATACATTAAAGTCAACAAGTATCAGTCACTCGTAAATTGTCTTATTTGATCTATGGTCTTTCTCATTACACAGACACAGAGTAGGCACGTGCCCACTGAAAAGTCATTTGTATTTTTAGCCTATTTTTGAAATTTACGATACACACTTTTTTTTTTTCTTCTAATCAACAGGACCTCGCGCGGCTTTACGCACGCGTCTGCGTTTATTGAACACTTCGATGTTAGAGATCAGATCATCTGTTGTTGTTTTGTATTATTATCACTGACCTATACAGAGTGTGAAAATCCAGCCAAGCACAACAGACACTTTACACTTTACACTTTAGTGTGACGTCCATGAGAAAAATCATCACGTTTGAAAATGTTCCATTTCCAGAGGCCGCTGAGGTTTTCGGTTTGCGTCACTCTGAGCGCATTTCTTTGTTACGCTTTGGGACAGTGAATATGTGTGTATAATAAAACAATAACTGTAATTTTAATCAGAGGAAAACTAGACCCAAAGCTAGAAAAAGCACAAAATCAGCCAATCACTGCGCATTGTTTTCAAGCGCGTGCACTACGCACTACGCGACTTTTAAACCTCCATCTTTCATCGGTGGAAGTTCATTTATTTATTTTGCCATTACATTAAAAGTGAAAGAAACGAGGTGGATTTTTGGATCGACGTCAGACACGGCTGTGTGATTTATAAAACCTAACTCAGGGCATGAAAGGCATCCAATTAAAAGAAATAATAATATCAATAATAATAGTAATAAAAATAACATTAAGTCAAAGAAGTGACGGTATGATCTGGACACGCACGAGGCCCGTCTGTGACGCCGTTATTCATTTATGTAACGTGGCCACACATAAAAGTCTGAGCAGCAGGAGCCCGGAGTCTCAATGATGAAATGAAACTTTAGGATCTGGAACAAATATGGAATTATTCAGTGGCTTTAGCTTCAAATGAATTTCAATATAGCGACAATAAAACACAGTGACCAAAGGAACGACCTGACTCCAGTGAGCTCAATAAATATCAGATTATTCTTCTTGTTTTGTAAATGGAAACATAATAAATACAGACATTTTAACTATAATTAAAAATCATTCTAACTAAACTTCGAAATTTGTAAATTCTAAAAATGTTTTTTTTTTTTTTTTTTTTTTTCACTTTTGTGTAAATTCAAAAAATTTATTTTTTATTTTTTATTTTTTTTTTCACATTTCGTATCTTGAATCAGTAACATTTGTTTTTGGCTGTATAATAATTTGAACCTCAATACTTACTGAAACAGAAGGAGAACAGAATTGTCTTATTTCATATTTGATAATAACTAAAAAGTAGGGTGTAACCTAAATTTAAAACATTCATGTAAAATATGACGGAAAAATAGTTGTATTAGTATATTTTTTTCACTTTCACTCTAGACTATGTGTTCTTTTAAAACTGACTCAGAACATTTTGTCACTATTTCCAGTTACGTCTTAAATAAAGTGTATTTATCCATAATATAATAATGCGTTTCGACACTACGTCACCTGGTGATTTTAAGTATAATGAAAACCCACCCACGCCGTTTTTAAAATTCCAACATCTGGAAATGTGTCAATTTAAAAAAAAAATAAAAAAAATCATTTGATATTTTTCAGGCCTGGACAAAAGTGTGAATAGAAAGAATAAATGCTTTAAAAAATTAAATAAATAAATAATACAAATAAATAAATAAAATGCAGCCACACACAAAAGATCTGAGTAAACAAAACACAGACAAAAAAAAAAAATCTGACTATTTTAAAAACTATTTCCAGATCATGCGCTGCGCAAACGTGCGTCTCCTCCAGATCCAGGGCAGTGCATTTACCGTAAGTCTGCGTGTATTTGTGCACACTTTTTTGCTGACGGCCTCTCTTTTGTCATATTGGTTTGTCTATAGAAACAGACTATAATTACAGCCTTTAGCATAAGTCAGCCTTCCTCGTGACCTTTCCAAAGCAGATTAAACCGGGGCCAGTTGTGCTGCGTTTGGCTCGCGCTCAATCCCTGTGTTCGGCGTGATTTACGACGTGCTGCCGTCCACCCAGAACCCTCACACATACATCTGTTTTCCCAGCGCCAGTAATTTAACTTTTCAAAAAAAAAATTAATTCATTTCTTTTTCTAAAACCATTATTTCTTTGACCTTTTATATGCAGTTTCCCAGAACTTGGAAAAACAAAGGCGGGGTCCAAGAAAAATGTGTGTTAACTTTGAGAGGAGATAAATCCGGACTTCATTTGCAAGTATTAGAAGTATGCGAGACAGTGATCAGAGACAGGGGAAAGGGACTATTTACAGCTTCTTTTAAAAGATTAGTACATGTTTTGAGCTATGGCTAGTAGTTTTATAGTACTAGCAGATTGAAGTAGCAGTAGTTAAAATAAATTAAAATAAAAAAAAAAAGAAACACAATGATGAAAATGATTTAAACCTAAGAAAAAAAAGTTACCACCGGCGCCTATAATGCCTCACCAAAAAGTTAAGAGCCTAAATGCCTTTCTGGTAATGTTATATTGCCCAAAATGAAGTAATTTAGCATTTTTATTAGTAACTAGTTCACAGTTTTAAGAGGTAATATCAGTGATGTTGTTGTAAGGACATTTGAAGGCTGTGGTTTTGGAGATGAGTTTACCTCTCCTTATTTGAGTCATTCGGATGTAGATTTGGCGCAGTCCTGTCCTAGTCCTGGTCTAGTCCTGGTTTAGCTCTGGGTTTAGCCCCGATTTTGCTGCGACGTGTGCGTGTACAAGTGTGAACACAACCTTACTGACCCAGTCGCACGAAAACCGGCCGAGGGCGTTGGGACCGTAGACACATTTTAAGCACATTTCAAGACTGATCCTAAACACATTTACGTCTCAACGTGACTTTTAACGTCAGGGATTTATAAGGACGTTTAGCGTAATAAGAATTCAATTGTTTAGTTCAAAAACTGAGTCACAGTTCTGAAAAAAATCATTTTTTTGTTACCGTGTTCTAGATATTATCGATGGAAATAGACATGTCTGGGTTTATCGAGGAGGTAGAGGAGATGGTAAACACATCTGCTTTTGTAAAACATGCGGCTTTTTTAAAATGGCGCTTACCTGTTTTTACAAATGAACTATTCTCATACGTTGCTTCATTCTCATCCAAAAATGTAAATTCAAAATGACTTCATTCGGGTGACACCAACTCGCACGCAGTTCTAATCGTCTAATTTCCAAACGTGATTTCTTAACAGTTCCGTGTATTTTGTGTTATATTTTTATACTTTCTATACTTAAAATGATTTTCGGAGGTGCAAAAATAGCAGAGGTCAGTGTGTATTTTGGCCGACAGGAGTGGTGTCTGCGATGCTGTCAGGACACTGGTCTTCAGACTCGGTGGACTTGGCTCGGGGACTTGACGGCTCGTTGGGTGGATTCCTGCTCTAAAGATAGACCCGGGAGTTGGCTCGTCTGTGGTCCACTTTCCGAAACATTTGGTAAAGCGTCCTCCCTCTGTCCCTCGCCTGCGACCGCTCATAAACGCACACAAATAATGCATATTTTTACAAAACATAAACTTCCTCCTATATGATTACCATATTTCGTGCGGTTGGGAGTTTGTTTTCGACTATCTCGCCGGGTCTTTCCGAGGGGCCGCAGTTTTGAGGCGCGGATTAGGGCAGGACGGCTGCACGGATACGCGCTCGCAGAAGTACAAATACACAGAGCAGAGTAGTACCGCAGTAGCTCAAATGCCACATGTGGCGCGGAGCGCTGGCCTGCCCCACCACTGCGGCTCATTCTCACCAGATTTACAGGATTAAATATCTTAGTCACAGCGCCGTCCTGGAGCACTTTTAAATAACTGGGCTTATATGGGCTTCTTTTTATGTCACGTGCACGTTTGGTTTGGAAAATGCACATCTGGAGTTTACTTTAACTTGTATTTTGAAAACATAGATTGTAAGTATAGTTGCAAGTACGACGTTACATCTTCAGTGTATTTTAAAATCAGATAAGAGTTCGTGATGGTTGGTTGATCTCCAGCCTCCAAACACACTCCAAAAGACAATTATATATAAATGATTTTTAAATTATATAAAAATATGTTTACGTCTGTTGTTTTTACGCACTGTTTTACTGTAACAGATCATATATTTTGGGCGTTTTTGGAAATGATGGAGGTAATGTGTTGTTAGTCTGTGCTACAGCTACAACAACCGAGCCACCGACAGCGCAGCGACGATTATATTATACATTATACTTCAAGGAGAATTAACCTCCTGAGACCTGTGTCCTCATATGTGGACAACACATTTTGGGTTGTCTAGGCCACAATACAGTTTTTTTCTCTACAAGGTCCTGGTGTCACATATGAGGTCATTAAACTGCCACTTAGAGTTTAACACATTATAGTTTAGATTCAAGATGGACTTTGTTAAAGGCTCATGTCTTCACCTGTGAGAAGCTCTTCAAATGAGACACATTGATCCAAGAGGCACAATTCTTGTTTCTCATTTTGTTTTTACTCAGGAACAATATTGCTGTGATCAGGCACTTAAACAGTTTTTGCAAATCATTTAAATGTGACTTTACTGTTTCTATCAAAATGATTAAAACGTACAACGAATGTCCTCATATGTGGACATAGTTTTTCTCATAATGTAAAAAGGTAATTCTTTGTTTTTACACTCATCAGCTCCAATCAGACCAAAGGAAAAAAGAGAAAAATTAATAAAGCCATGAAGAGTTCGCGTCTCAGGAGGTTAATGCTTTAACCTGGAATATTCCACAGTATGGCATTAAATGTTTTATCATCTTGCGTTTTTTTCCAATACAAGTTCATTTATAGCTCAAAATTCCTTGGGGACATGTATTGTTAATGAGAGCGTGCTTGCCTCTCCACAGATCTGACCTGTAAGTTGACCTGGTGGTGTCACCTGCTTCTCCCTGTGGAGATAGTTAAGTTCACTGTGTAACATTTCAGGCAAAGCAACGGCATCTCCATGGAAACAAAGAGCCGTTTCCATGTTTTTTCTGTTTTTTTTTAATAACTTGTGGAAGAAAAAGGTCCAGCCATAACGAAAAGTATTAAATCTCTCGTCGTGAGTTGTGTTTGTGCACAGGCCTCGCTGCGGAACGACCGCGGACACCTGCGGCTAATATTAGACAAACAAAGCCAAACTTAAAGCTTCTCTTAAAAAAGATCCAGCCATAACGAAAAGTATTAAATCTCTCGTCGTGAGTTGTGTTTGTGCACAGGCCTCGCTGCGGAACGACCGCGGACACCTGCGGCTAATATTAGACAAACAAAGCCAAACTTAAAGCTTCTCTTATAATGATTTGTAGCTCGTTATTTTACAGGGCCGTGTGACAGAGCTTTACATAACCTCTGTGAGCCGTTAACCTGCTGCAGGGTCTGCAGCCCCTCGCTCCACAGCTGGACTATCACTTTACCTTCACACTAACTGCTGCAGGTCGGGGTTTTTAGAGCTGCCTTTCTCAACGGGTTTGTTTAGCTCCAGAAGAATGAAGTGTTTCCCTCCAACCCCGAGTCCACAGGGGGACACTGGAGTCCA
>KN475256.1:0-25669 GCA_000787095.1 Periophthalmodon schlosseri
ATAAGAGTTAAAAGTGTTAAAAGTGAAATGGAGCAAATGTTCATGGTATGTTTTAGCTGCTGCTGCCTCAAAACAATGTATTTGAGCAAGACAGCTTGTAACAATAGTGACAGCTGCCACTATTATTGTAAGACATTTGACAATACGATATCACAGTACGTCAGTTACTGTTACATCCCTGGTAACCCCTTTGGGGAGAGTCACTGGCCTTCAAGTCAAAGTCGAGTCCCAAGTTTTAGTCCATTTTATCAAGCTATGTCCTCAAAATAGTGACTCAAGTCTTGAGTTGACTTGAGTCCAAGTGACGAATTGCAAGTCCCCACCTCTGGTATACTACCATTGTGTTACATGTCTTACTGTTCTATTGATACAACTACTGATAAAACTGCAAGTGAGATCATATATAGGCCTGTCACTACTATCTACTTGAAGGACAGATCAATAATATTTTTTGGGTTCAATTTTTATCGGGAGTTTTTTGTCACAAGTGAGTAACGTTTTCTTTTTTTTTTTTACAGTAAGTTGAGCTTTAGAGGCTCAAATAATTAACATTTATTACTTATTATAGATATATACTTACTGTACATTATTCTATACATTATATTCTATTTATTTATTGCTTGCTTTTTTACGGTGTGCACAATGTGATTTTTACAGGCTTTCCCATACATTACATACATTGTGTAAATCCATGCATAATACTGTATCTTCTGACTGTCACTGTATTTGCATATAGACATTTATTCTAGCATCTTTCCATACACTGTCAGACAATGTGTTCTTTAGTCCATAGAGAGCCCTGCCGCTTGATCACACATGTCCAACCCGGGCTGAAATCTCATTTAGATTCTTGTTTTGCTCTGCTTTAAAACCATTCTGTCTTATTTCACGTAAACAAGGCTAACCCACTTTTTCCATTGTTTCGCATCACTGTAAACCTATTGCATAAATATGAGAGGCTTGAATACAGTCTGTCGAGTGTGTGCATGTGTGCGTGTGTGGGTGGGTATTTGACACAATGCTGGGACTAAAATCTGTGTAAAGAGTTTCTTCACAAGGACCTTTTGCTTTGTGGGACCAAATATCAGGTCCCCATAAGGTAAATCTTTCAATACCACATTAGTAACATGTTTTAAGGTTAAGATATAAGTTAATTTACGTTAGGGAATCAGTAATTATGGCTAGGATTAGTCAATGTAATGTTCCCGCAAACCATAAAAATCCAACTGTGTGCGTGTGTGTGTGTGTTTGCAGCTGTCAGCAGAGGGCGTTGTTGAGTGCAAGCCTGTTTGTTTCATCTCCAATTCCAGAGAGGGGCTAATTAAATCAGGATCTACAATTCCCTCTAATGAATTCTTTATTAAAACAATATGTTCACTCTCTGTTATAATTTAAAAAGGTCAATTAATTAGGAATTGATGCCACAAATGAGATGATCTTTCACAGTTAAACGGCCCGTGGTCTGCGGTGCAATGGCATTGGAGCAAAACCACAGCAGAGAGGATAACAAAGGAAAGTGAAGGCACTGCATGGGGATTTGGATGTTCAAAGGAGCAGCTTTTTGCCTTTGGGCCACGCAGGGCTGCTATTGAGTTGGAGAATGAAATGTGTTGTTTAACAAGCCTTTATTGGAATCCACACTTCTCCCAAAATGTTGAGGATCAGGGACAAACAGAAAGCCGCAGTGGAGTTACATACAGTCAAATATATCATTCTTTGGTATTGGTATAAGAAATATGTAAGCAGGGATATGAACAGAGCTTCAGGTGGTGGATATAACACCGTAGGGTTCTCTCTCCTCTGTCTAGTTTGAAGAGAGCGATTAGTTTACTTTGGTTTGTGTCGAGGTCCCTTGGGTGCGGCTGAGTCCCGGACAGTGCCTCTCAGCTCAGAGTGCTTTTGAATGGCTCCATGTGGCTTAAGAAACAAAAGGATATTCCCAAAGAGATTACCCAGACACGGTTCAAATGGTGTTTTTCAAACACTGCAGTTTGTACATTTAGGTCATTTCTGTGTAGTACTGTGCACATTCTGGGGTCATACAGAATAAAATCTTGTAATGTCTTATTATGACCCCCAGATGTGGAAGCACTGACTTGCCTTTTTGAAGTAAGATCAGAAAATATGAATGCAGAAAGGATATCTGGTGTTAAAACCGGTATAAAACTTATATGTGTACTTATATGTTTACCCAAAAAGCAAATTCACTATTTCATATGGCTGTTGGAGTTATCTAAAGAGGATGGATTTTGTTTCAGTACAATACTTAAAACAGTTTAAAATTTGTTTATTCCCAAATACAAAACATTACTTGGATTTGTGCGTATTACCAGTCAACTGAATTTATGTCATAGAGGATATTATAATGTCCAAAACACTCTAACATTGTACAGCCATATCTAGTACTGATCTTTGGACAAATAATATATAGCTTTTGCTCGCTCGTTTTGTCCCCTGAACCTAAACCTCTGTAGCGGATTCCCATCAGCGCACCAAGTCCAGTCTGAGCTTTAATCTGGCTTCCTGCTTTCACCTTCAAAGTCTTTTTTTTTTCTTTTTCTTTGCTCCTCACATCTGTCTGCTGCTCAGGCCTCTCCTCTCAGCACAGAACCACAGGGGGCTCTGTATCATGTGGGCTATCAACTTACAGGGCCTATATAGTTTAAAATAAATCAATATGTCACTTAATAGAAAAGCAGTACATTTAGTGGATTTTCTTCAATATTTGGTTAATTGATAAATCTAAAATCAACCTTGTTCTGTCTGTCTGGAAATGTTTTTCACGCATGATTGTAATAGTCCCACATATTAGTTTAAATTAAGTACTCTTACCAATAATAACTGGTTATCTTATCTGCTATCGGCCAATATGTTTGTTTTGTTTTGTGGCCCTACATAAATATAAAATGGCAACACTCTTGAGTCAGCATTGAAAAACATGTTTTTTTGGATTTATATTGAAAACTAGCTTTCTGGTTATTTCTGGCATATGAACTCTCTCTAGCTGCATCATTGAGAAAATTTGCTTTGGCTGGAAGTAGAAGTGGCCTCCAACCACGTCACTATACCAAAGCCACAGCCACAATCCCAGCACACACACTCATCCTGGAAGAGAGGCAGCAGCAGCGGAGGTGGGTCCTGGAGGAGAAGACTGTTTGAACTATGGCAAAAACACAGCTCCCTCTGCCTCATCTTCAAAGGAACAGCATTACCAACAGCCTGCCGTAATGAGACAATGAAACCAAACATGCACAAAATCTCGACTCGGGTTACATATTCCCACAACAGCGTCGCCACGGTGATAACAAGAACACCCCGAGAAAGACAACAGTAATCTAGTAATGAGGAATTATGTGTAAACTACTCATCTAGTGGGATTCATAGCTTATTTGCTTCATAGCTTATTATTTATTAAAAATGTGGGAGAAATGGACTCAGTGATCCTATAGTAAATGTGATCTTTCAGACAATTTTACTATGCTTGTCTCCTGTGATAGACCTCAGCTGTCAGATCCACTTTGGACAAATATGACATATTATTTAACCTGGCTACTACCAAGGGCACAATGAACTCAATCTGAATACTTATATTACAATGAGTTACTTTATTGTTTTGCTTATTCTGCATAAATGGATTCTCCCATATCCTGTAGGCCGATTTCACACCAACCTTACCACACGTTTTCAGAGTGTGTTAAATTTATTTCTTCAGACTGTTCAGGTTTTACAGTCGATATGAATAATGCTATGAGGTCAAATCGATTGCTAAAGCATTGAAAGGAAATGTGTTCATATGCACAATATTGTAAATTGATGTGTTCCCAATTAGCGTCACAGAAAATATGTTGCCTTAAATGTGAACAGGTTTTGTTATAGACTAATCAAACTAGACTAAGAATCACAGGTTTTGAGAACTGAAGAAAAAGAGAACTGGCATTTCAAAATATAAAACAAAATTATCCATGGACTTTGCTTTACCTTTGCTTTAGAATGTTTCCCAGTATGGCATCAATTTTGTATATTTTGCATTATTTAAATACAAGTAATATAGGTTTAATGCCCTACTGTGAAACATTCCATTCAAAGCAATAACATCTCAATAGAGACCTACTGGTGGTACCATCCTCCAGAGAAGTTACATAGAGCACCTTTAGTTAAAAAAAAAAAAAATCCTAAAATATATTAATCTAACCTTCCTAAATAAAACCCACAAATGACACCGTAATACTTATGATTATTTTTAAAAATCAGTTTCTATTGAATGTTATTGTTATTAAGTGTCCTAAACAATAAAAGCTGCATATGCAACTATTTCATTGTAGTTGCACTAAATGTGGAAAGGCCTAGCGCATATTGTTTTGAAGCTTGATAATTTGGATCTTTTGTTTTTCTATTATTACAAACCTGTGTTTTGTTTTTGAAGTTGGAGTAAATCGTAATTTGAGTTGCATCATGTAAGCAACGTTCATGGTCAGGGTAATGGGTTAATTCACTCATCTTTATTCATGCCGTTTTTGTAATTTTAACAAGAAACCTAAGACAGCATGTCGAGCATCTATTCTTTTCCTTTCTGACTTTGGTGGTAAACACACACACGCAGATTTGACATTGTCTTATAATGTAACAAGGCTTTAGCACAATACAGCGTGATGAAAGAGCATCTTGGGGTTTGGATTAAATTGTCTATATTTACCATGCTTCCCAGTGCACCGCAATTATCATCTCCCATCGCAGGGTCTAACACGGTAATTTAGGTTCATGTTCCAACTAAATTAATTCATTTGCATTGTGCGTTGGTGTGTTCGTGTGTGTGTTTGTGTGTATGTGTGTCTACAGTATCGTTGCTACAATTACAGTTGATTTTTGCTGGTCCCCTTGGTGCCCGTGTTTCTCAATGGCAAAGATGAGAGGGAAAAGTGACATGCCTCCTCACATATGCTCCTGGGGGAACACTTATCAAAACAATACGCCAGCCATCATTCACACACTTTGAAGCCTCCCCAACCTCTTGTATTTTTAATCTCTATTCTCTCAATGCATAATCCCGCCAAATCTACCGGGAAACTCCTTTTTTCTGTGGCCTTGTTTGTTCTACACTTCATCAACAAATAACAATATGTTCACACCAACTATTGAATAAATTGGAGGCTAAAATCTTGTGCCATGCATCCGTGCGCCAGTGCCTGTGTGTTGCCAATCCCTTGTAAAAAGTTAATGTAAGCAGTATTCACGGGAGCTACTGGTGGTGATGAAATTATGGTGTAACTGTTACCAATGTGCCATGCTGGAGGAGAGCAGGGCCGCCCGCGTCTTTGAAGAAGCAGGCTCTTCCCATCCCACGATGCGCCGCTGGAGTGGAGAGGACTCCTGGTTGGCGCGTACAGTACAAACAGGACAGATGGAGGGCAATACTGCACAAAAAGCGAGCAATCATTGAGCACAGCCATGGTAAAGCAGGCTAAACAAATTCATAGTCAATTCAAGATTGCACACCACACCTGAAATACTGCAGAGTCGACGGTAAATACGACAGAGTAATTTGATGCAGTATTTACACCGCGTTTTATGGACTGTTGGTTTTTGTATTTCTCTATTTAGATTTTAGCATTTTAGATTTAGCGTTGCCAGTAATTTAGCTATGATTTTAAGCCAGATGCCATTCCTCATTCCTCTACTTTATATGGGCTTGAGACCATCTTGTTATTTCTTGTGGCTGCATTCGAAAATCATTGTATAATTTCTTGTTCAAATATTCAAGGTTTTTGTTGTTCATATTTCCATTATTTGAGATGTTGTGACCTCAGATCATTACGTATTAATGCTATGAAGAGGAAAAGTGCCCTCTCTGCAGAATAACAGTGTAAACAAAGAGGCGGCCCTTAACCCGCGGTTACACGGTGCACTGCCAAAATATGTTTTTGGACAGAGCTGAGTCTGCGTCGCCTGTCACTATAGCAACAAGCAGACCTCCATCAGATCTGATTTAACCAAGAAGACTGAGTGTAGCTAAATACTCATTTAATTTCAAATCAAATAATTATTAAAAATGCAATACTTACAATTTAATGTGGGGAAAAGTATGTGGTCAAAAGTATTTCTGTTTAAATGTTCTTGTAGATGCAATCTGAATACAAGCTATACATGTGAGGAAAAGCATGAATGTACTGAAATAAATATACTCTATGAGCATAACATTAAATGAGTTACCAAAGAGTTATATCAAGTAGAAATAATGTAAAATTCAAGCTTTTACTATAAGACAAAAGCAGTACAGTTACTTTGAAACTAAACTATAGTTGCTTGGAAGTACAATTAAAAAGAAAGTTATCAAATGCAGGTCATTTTGTAACTAACTGGGAAAAAGAAAACTTATATTCCCCACCTGCAGTCGCAGACAGAGGGAGGCTCTCCAGGTTTTACTAATAAGACCTGTCCTGTCTGACCTCCACACGTCCCTTGTCAGGTGTCACCCATCAGGTGTCACCCGTCAGTCCAAACAAGAGCCTCGGGACAGAGCTGGACAAACAGTGACAGCACACAGGGATTAAGACGCATGATGCAAAACTGGACAGGGCTGCACAAAACACAGAGGAAACATATTGAACAATCCACCAATCCATCAACGCCTAATATTCTAGAAACTAATACGAATAACACTGATTAGTCTAAAACTGTGTCACATGCACAATTCAAATTATTTAGTCCATGGGCCAGACCACAAAAATTGATATAAATTGATGTCGGTGCCATAATGTCCACTAAACATCTCTGTCCAAGCTCTATATTTTGGTAGGATAGGCTATTCTGAGTTTCAACAGTATCGCAGTTATCAGCCCTTGAAGTGTACAAACTCCTTGTTGAAAATGCACTTTAGACACAGGTCCACTCTGGTTTAGGCCATGTGCTGACCATCAGATCATGATTTTATTTATTATGTTTGGTATACTTTTAAAGAAAACAGTCTTGTCTTTCATTTAAGGCCATCTGTGACTCTGACAAATACTGCAGCATTTCAAACGGTCACATGTTTTTTTTTTCACTGGTTTTGCCAAAACTGTTGTACTAAACCCTGAAACCTTTTGAGACATCATAGACACACATTTCTGAAACCACAATACTCCCAAATGATTCAGTGTGAATCACACTGTACAAGAATGATTCTCACAGAGGCAAATCAAATAAATCAAATAAGAAGCCTGTCTCCTAGGTTCTGCAGAGTCTTGTGTTTTTAATAAAGCTGTGATTTTTCTGTTTTAATAAAATTGGAAATGGATGGTCTTAAATGAGATAACAACACGATTCTCACATAGCAATCCTATCAAAACTGCTATTAAAAACATTGGTCTGAAACTAGGCCTGTCACAATAACTAATTCTGAAGTGTGATATATTGCTAAACAAAATATAGATGATAAACGATAACACTGAAACTAATTTAGGCCACATTAACCCTTAGAACAGGATTATCGCCAAAAACATGAACTACTATAAATAAATAGCAGAATGAAACACTTCAGTAGTTTGTATCTATAACAAGTCAAATAACAAAAAATTGTCCACTTGTACAAAGAAAAAGAACCCATGATAAATATTTTCCCCCAAAACCGTTCATATATTGAACAGTAACTCGATATAATAATTATCGTGACAGGCCTATCTGAAACCTGCCAATTGTACAACTCAATACTCATTTCAGCTGTATTATTGTCAACATGCGATTTGGCTCTACAGCCATTCATGACAATCACCGAGATAGAGGCTGTTAGCACTAAAATTACTGTTAATTGTACCATGTCAGCTGTGGTCTGTGAGTTAGTGGCCATGTCCTCCTCAAGCATGAGTCCTGTAATTAGGGGCAACAGTGGCTTCGTTGGTATCAACCCCACCTTTGACAAGTGCAGCCTGTTGTCATGTTCTTGGGCAAGACACTTCACTCCTCAAACCTATGAGTGAAGTGTGAGTGAGTGATGGGGGCTGGAGAGGCCTATGGTGCAGATGGGCAGTCACGTTTCTGTCAGTGCATGAAGAGTGAATCAATAATGCAATTTAAAAGAACTTTGAATTTTCAAACTGCAGTATATAATACTACAGCGTTATTAAGTAAATCTTTCTCAAATGAAGTTCCATATAATTGTGAAGTACATCTTGCAGTAACAGTAAAATTCATTGAGCAGTCCTGGTCTACTGGCCTGAAGATCTGCAGGCAGGAAATGCAGATGCATGATGGGACGTATGTGAACTGCTGATTAGTGAGTGCCATCTGTTAAACTGGTATCAAAGCCCAGCACCAGCTCATCACAATTCAGGTATTTTTGTGTCAACTCATCAAAGACTGCAACAACACAATAATTACTATAAGAAATAGTAAAACAATGAAAACAAAAATAGTTTATAACATAGCTCACGAGTTAAAGAGTTTACCATTGTCATAATGCCATCAAAATAAAATGCTTTGATTTTGAAGTTGTTGTTTTTGTAATTGTGTTGCAATACAGTTATTCTGTGGAAATATATCATGTATATATTCTCATTGTGTCTTTATTTAAGCGTTTTACAGTACTGTACACATCACAGTTCACATTTTCTATAATCTGAAATATTTGTAGACAATTTGGTCAGGCTGAGTAATGTTTAATATCACAATTTTATAATAAAATAACATAAATAAGGTTTATTTAAATAAATAAATAAATAAATAAATAAATAAATCCATCCATCCATACATACATACATGCATAAAGTGCATTCAAATCACTGGTTAAATTAATAAATGCAGCTGTTATAATACATTAGGCTACTCCTCTCTTAAAGGTGCACAGTGTAACTTTTTTGATGTCTTGGTATCTGCTTTTTGTTTGTAATGTCAGTATAGGCCTGATACTTGTGTAACAATACAAGCAAAGCAATGACATCTTCAACTACAAAATCACAAATTGTATAGGCCAAGTCAGATTTTTACCACAGAACAATCTGGATACAAAGTTAATTGCATAAGGCTCAAGAGCTTTAAAACATAGACTAATTCATACGAATGCATTTGCTGAAACGAAAGTAGTAACAGGTGGCCGTGCGTAACGTCGTGTCGGTGACGTCCTAAAATAGCCTTCGTGATTTATTTACAGTAGCTATCCCATAATGCAACTGGGTGGTGGCCCTCTGGTTTCTTTACCGGGGCTGTACCACCAGCAGGTGTCATATACTTCAGCAGAAGGTCCCGGTCCCAGGTCGCTCCTTACTGTAATGATTAGCACTCAGTAAAAGAGTGATCGTAGGCCAATAGAAATAGAAAAGTTCCCGGATAAACCAATGGTGTGGCCACATTGTAACAGCGCTCAGCGAATCCCCTGCGGATCTGATGCAACAGGGCTGCAACTAAAGTTTCTCTCCTTCAACGCCAACACGATATCCTTCCGCTGAGAAGGATAGTAAATTAGTGCTCTTCATACTGTGCCGTCAAAATATAGGCTTTAAAGACACGATTAGCGCCAGGACGTTCACTTTTCTACTTTACGCAGATTATTGGATTGTATCTGGTTAAGTTTAAATTAGTTTTAATGCGTGGGGATATTGTTTAGACAATTTCTCTCTGCCACAAACTTTCTTACATTGCCTCAGTTACGTTTTTGAATATTGTTCCGTGCGTAAAGGACAAAAGTAAGTATCACGCATCGGTATATTTTCATGTAGAATTGTTCAGAGCAGATTGGAGAAAGACAGGCTGTGGAAACGGGAAAGTCCCCAGGTTCATGACGTAAGGACCGGTTGAACCCTGTAAACCGCGGATTAATCCCATCTGTGGTGATCCGGCCCGGCATTAGGAGTTGGAGAAGTAGCGGATTTAAAAACTTTGTGCCTCCAAGTCTGTGTTCGCCGAAATAACACTTGCTGAGGACTCCCTGGCTTCCTAAAGGGAAAATGGCATTTTAATTTGTGACTGTCTAACAGCTCGACTCAAGGTTCCGCGTGCTTTGCCTCTGCAACGCACTTTAACAACTCTCTCACAACTATGGGGTAAGTGCGTCTTGTTTTGGAGCGACAGAAAAGTTCAGAAAATCATAAACTGTGTCTTGTTCATTTAGGATAAAGTCATCTATTCATTTATAGTTTCTGTTTCATTTATTATTTTAGTTCTGTGCTGTTTGTTCATTTGTTTTGTATGTGTGTGTGTGTGTTTTTGGTTTTTTTTTGGGGGGGGGGGTTTTGGTTTTTTTTTTTACCTTTTCTATGTATGAAAGTGTGTAGGCTATATAATACATGTGTCTAGCCCGTATAATTTTATAAATTGGATTTTTTGAAACATCTTAAGTGAATGATTTATGAATTATATTATTATTACTAGGCTATTAGTACTATTCATACACATTTTAATATGTTTTTTCATAGTTTTCATTTTCATAATCATTATGCCATTTTTAAAATAATCACATATCACAAAATGTTATGTCTTTTGGCATTGATTTAAATAAAAATGTTAAAATCCCAATTTTTATTAGTCTTTTTTTAATGCATTTTTATTTAATAATGTGTTTTTGCAACCTGTAAAGATTAACAAAAGTTCCTATTATTGGTTGCTTTTGATTTTTTTTTTTTTTTTTAAGTATTCATTTATAAACATTGTTATTTTTTTCAGGTCTTCAGGTGTTTCCGAAACTCATTTGTCGACGCAGTGCACGATTTGTGCTTTTGAACAATTCGATCGAAGCAGACGGCATAATGGCGGCATTGATCCTTCGCAAAATTCCTCCCATTTCCACGGGCGAGCGCGGCGCTCCCCTTCTCCAACAGGCTAACCCTAGCCAATCACGGGCTGGGGTGGGGGCGGAGCCAGCGGAGCGGCAGCACTTAATTGGTGAGTTTTGGCGAGATCGTTTTTTATTTTTCCACAACCCGAGGTCGGAGCCGCAGTGCAGCACGGGGCTAATGTCGTACAGTGAGTACAGCTAAGTGGATATTTATCGAATGCAGACGATGCTGTTCAATCATTTTCAGATGATCGGTTAGTTGTTCACTTGGATTATTTGGAGTTATTGCTTGGTTTTTATTTGCATCTTCGGCATTTACCACCTCATTTTACAATTTAGGATTTTTTACATATTATGTTTTTTATTTATTTAATTTTGTCGGAAATCTGCTTTGCTTTGCTGATTTGTATGGTGTTTTTTTTTTCCTTTTCAGGTGATGGTCACTCAGATTGGATGACGGAAAAAGTTGATTTGTCTTCGTTTGTGTCAACGACCGAGTCTTCTCCGAGCTCATCGCTTCCTCCGTCTCCGTTAGAACACGATGTCAAGGTGCCCTCAGACCTGGAGGTCATGACCTCACTGCTGCAGGAAGAGCTGGCTCAGCTGGAGGACTACTTCCGCTCCGAGTCCACAGCCACAACCAACAAGTTGGACAAATCCTCAAAATGTGACAAGGGTGCTCCAGCCATGGGCTCCCAATCTTATTATCAGTTACCTTATGGCTCATATGGGACCAGCCAATCAGAACCCAGCCCTGTAGTTGTTACCTTGGCAACAGGGGAACTGGACCTGGCCAGCTTTTGCGGCGGTCCCATCAGCAGAACCAAAATCGCCCGACCTGCACCATACAACTACCACCACCGCTACCACCACAACAATGGGCGGCGAATCATCAGTGAGACTGTGAAAGTGGACGAAGTGGGACTGGACTCATGGGGCTCCAGGGGCAGTTACTCAGGAAGCACGGAGCTGTCTGTCAACCACTACTCCACGCTCAAGACGGTCAGTAAGAACAGCTTCGGCAGCGTCAAGAAGGTGAGAGAATGTGCTTTATCGCTGAAGGAGGAGGAGAGCTACTGCTTCTCAGAGGGAATGTTTTGCAGTGAGGAGATTGCAAGAGGTTTTTTTGGTGGCTCGTATGACAGCCACCACAAACGAGAGGGACAGTTGATGCACAATTTGAAGGTTAATGTAAGTTATGATAGCACAGGCTTGGAGGTCTTGCATTGCAGCAAAGATGGAGGACTTTCTGGAGGTATCCCCCAAGAGACAATGATGCCCAGTGACAGCTACTTCCAGCAGTCCATGGGCAGCACTGAGCCTTACCATAGCTTTATAGGCGACCTGGACGCGCCCACACAAGCACAGGCTGTAGAGCCCCAACACGGCCACTACCTCTACCCAGAATGCCTTGCAGACCAAAGCTACGAATGTCTGTCCAGAGTGGAGAGTGAGGGGCCGCTGCTGGGGGCTCCAATCCATCGCCCCACCCAGAGGCTAAAGGATGAGCCCTGCCACATCAAACCATCTCTGGGCATGGGTGGCTCTGGTATGGAGCCTGGCTGTGGGGAGAGGAAGCAAAAGAAGAGAGACCAGAACAAAACTGCTGCTCACAGGTAACTTCTTATAACACAAACTCTCACAACTTTGTTCAAATTTGGTGCCATAGTCCCCAAAGTGCATTCCCCTGAAGTCTCCATCTGTGTTTAAATATTGAATGTAGAAGTGCATGGAAAGTCCCTCACAGCTGGCCAAAGTCTGCCCCACCTTAACATTTATGTAAGTCTTGTCAGTTTTTGTTTCCTGTATTCATATGTGTTAAAGATGTGAAATGCGTCACAAAGTGAGGTCATGTAAAATAGAAAGGTTAAAAATGTTGAAGTCATTGAGAAAGATTTTCGTCACGTCAGGAGAAAACTGATCACTGTGTGTCGTCATCTCAAAGGTCACGCTCACTCAACTAATTAGTAAAATGCAAGGCAGCAGAACTCAACTGTGATTGCTTTTGTTGCAGGTACAGGCTGCGAAAGAGGGCGGAGTTAGACTCTCTGGAGGAGGAGCTTCACGGACTTGAAGGACAGAACCGCGAGCTGCGTGACAAGGCAGAGTCGGTGGAGCGAGAAATCCAGTACGTCAAAGATTTACTCATCGAGGTGTACAAGGCTCGCAGTCAGCGGCTTAAGCAGGACGGCACTGTCTAAACTGCACCCCAACCTCCACCAGTCCAGAAGAGGGAAAAAAATCTACCAACTGGTCTCACACACAAATGAAGTGGTAGTTGCATGATTTTGGTAGTTCTTTTCAAAATAAAACACACAAAAGAGGATGACCAAAACACCAATTTCCTACAAAAACTGAGAAGTTTGGAAAGGGATGATGAACAATTTACAAGCCCAAGTGAAGTGGCTTTGAAGGAGGATGCTGAACTTGTCCGTGACCACTGTGATCCGAACTGCACTCACAGCCTTGTGAAAGACTGACGCTTGCGATGATCGTTTACAAACGCTCTTTGAAATAGTAGTAGTCATTGAATTTGCTTGTGGTTTTTGTGACACACATCGGCAGCATCGACGCAGACCCATATTAAATATATATTTTATTTTATATTTTATTTTTGCTTAACAATAATATTAATGTTCATTTATCATTTGCTTAAAACAATCCGTTGAATAAAGGGATTGCTGGAAAAGTGTGCGACATGCTCTTCAAATATTCATTATCAAAGACATTTTGAAATTTGTATTGCTAAAATGTATTTACACTTCTTTACCACACTGCGATGCATGTTTGATTTTGGAAAAGCATGTGTGAGTGTTATTTGAAGGCAATATTTTGTTAAATGCATGGCTTCAAAATCCACTGATTTCTCCCTTCTCATCGGCTGAGGACTCTGCCCTGTGCCGTCTCGCCAGTGCGACCCATGCTCAGGTTAAGTTTTGGTCTTTACAAACATCCACTGGCTGTTTTGTTTTCCCCTCTTCCCTCCCCTCCCTTTCTGTTGCTCTCTATTGGCTGTATTTGCGAACAAACAATCACCTGTTGACGCAACAATAAACCGTTGTTGGGTACGACTTTTGGGACTTTTCCTTTCGATTCATTTTTTTGTTAAATTTCTTGAAAATTCAGGTTATTTTAATAATTGATGTTGATATCAGGAGATTTTCATCATCAGGTAAATTGCAGCCAAATAAACCACTGTCATTATTATCTGCCGCCTTGTTACTGTTTTTCACTGCATGTTTTCATTCATTCAAACGCTTTGTTCTCCTGATTACATAAACTAAGACATACCCCTTTGCCCCTCCCACAAAATCTGCCCCTGCCCCCAAACCGAAACAGTCCAGCCCTTATTTTTTGGCTGCAATGCAGTCTCAAACGTCCAAGTGCTTTTACCACATCCACCACTAGGAGGAAGCACATGAAGGGGAAACTATGATTGACGTTTGCACTCCAAAACAACCACACTGGTGTCAGATTTAAGCACTGTAGTATGATTGGAGAGAACACTGAAGAAAACACAAATCGCTCTTTGTTTATCTGGGCACTTGGGGTGATTTGTCTGTGCCTGATAGATCCCTAGGGTGCAGCCGAGCGGTATCAAGCTCCAACAACAATCAACACAAACATGGGCTGGTTGCCTATCTCAACCCCCAGCCTGCTCTGGGCGTGTGTTTGACTGTGTGAAATCTCTTGGTATCTCTCCTAGCAGTCTTAAGGCCTTTCAAGCGCATGAGGCAATATCACACAATCCTTGCAGAGGGAGGAGAGAGATGCAAGCGAACGATCAGAATAAAATAGTACGAGGTTGACAGAAAAGGCCATTACAAGTATCGATTTGTTCTTACTTCTGTTTACTGTTGATCGATTCAGACACACTGTAATAACGCACCTGTACTGCCATCACAGGGTCCAGTGTAACCTGATGGTCCTAAGTGTACAATAAATAATTTTATTCAGTTAAATATCTCTGTCTTTGGGTGTTAATTATTTCATTTCATATGGATTTTTATAATATTGTTTTTGGTATTTCAGCCTTTTTTTTAATCAAATATACACTAAATACATATATACGGTAATTGATCAACCAACAAAAAAAACCCCAACAACAACAACAATGTACTACAAAATACAAGTATTGTAATTTGTGTGTTATATAAAACTGTCTAGCAAGTTGACTATACTACCACTATAATAAGTAGTAAGAATTCCTTTATAATGCTTTCTTTTGAAATCAATTTCACAATGTATGCAAGATCTTTTTGGACTGGCTGCTTATTATTCAAGTTCAAGTTGCCTACATACATATATAGTTTACTAGTGAGTATAATGATTTTTGTAAATGCTGCAAAATGGCTTACCAACTGAAATATGGCAACATAAGCTTCTACAGTAAGAAAAGAAAACAAAAGGTCCCTTGCAATGTTTTTTCTAAACTCTATTTGACCAGTCAATACTCAACACAGGTCATTTTTTTCAGTTTTTGCTATTGCACTATCACAATAGCATGAATGCTGGGTAATGTCTCAGAAATTCGCTCTGATATCTTAAATAAGTGTAGCTATTCACACTGAAAAAGTTGCCCAATATACATCAGCTGTAACTTGCCACCAGGTGTCCCTCCAAACTCAGGAGAGACAAAACAGTTTAAATGGTTCAAACTGAGAGTGGGAATGTGTTAACCCATTGGAATTATGGTGTTGCCTACTCTGCTTCTGTGCTGATTCTTGTGTTGGTTTAGCGTTAATCAGTGTAAAAATGGATACAAACTTGAGTGAATTTTTCTTTTTTTTTTTTTTTTAAGTGAGATCCGGTTCCAACCATTCACGTTAAGGAACCGTTGAAGAGAGTCCACTCGTTCGCTAACGTCACATCACCACCAAAAACCATTCTCACGTCTAAAGCTGAACATATTTGCTCATCATATATCATAGTCGTCACAAAAAGACATAATGTGCTATCTGGGGTTAAACATACAAAATTCCTTGACCTGAGAACTGACTGTAATGGTATAAATGTTTTAGTGAAGATTTGAGCCGTGTGAGTCTTGCTGACACCAAGTATGGGATACACATCTCATAAACTGCTCGGATGTGCCTTAACCAGTTCTGGGTGAGTGCAGCTATCTGAGACGCCTGACTTGTGCCGACCTGCAGCTGCTCGAAGAAATGCTCAAAATGATACGTTAAAGCAACCAGCAAAAAATAAACCTATATGTTCTCTGCTGGATCTGCACGTAGACAAAAACAAGACAGTTTAACATCAGAGGTGTGAAAGTCTAAAAACACACATAGAAATTAGTGCTGGGTGATATGACACCATTTTTGTTTTGATTTAATGTATCTTGTTAAAAACTAGCCCAGGTGACTTTCAGTAATTTCCTGTAGATAAACAAGGCAAACTTGAACAATTTAAAACAAAAAAGTGTTACATTGCTAAAGCCCAAAGCATATCACTGATGATTAGAAATGACCGCATCTTGAGTCAAATTTGATTAACTACACAGTCTTACTGGAAATACAAAAAAGTTACTACCTCTTTTATTATTGCTACTATACTACTAACACTATCTGATTGATGTTACATTAGTACATAGTAATTATGACTGAACATACCAATGCTATGAATACAAATTATACTTTTACTACTCAACATATTCTAATATAAGCAATAGTACATATATAATTTGATTTATATAGCTTTTTTCTAAACAGTCAACTGTAGCACAAATAGTTGAACTTTCAACTTAAAGGTGCACTAAGTAACTTTTCTGGCTACAGCCAGCTGCTTGCCTCTGTGGAGCTGTTATTGCTTTGCCTGGAATGTTGCACAGGATGGCATTAAACATATCTCCATGGAGACAGGCAGCTGACACCACCAGGCAAAGTGCACCACCAGAAAACTTATGATTGTATAAATGCAAGATAGATAAGTTTAATGCCATACTCTTGAACATTTCAGGCAAAGCAATGACATCTCTATAGAAACAAGCAGACCCCCCCACAAAAAAGTTACATAATGCACTTATGTAAATAGTTTTTTCCTCTTATGAAAACATTGTATTTATTTATTTTATTTATTTATCTGACAGGGACAATGCAGTCATACATAGTACAAGCCGAGCATGCAGCTGATGCGACTCATACAGAGTGTATATCTAAAAAGCACAAACTTTAAACACATATTTACAAAAGTGCAGTTTCACGATTCAGGCATTCCCACAGTCAAACACATATTCAAACACATATTCAAACACACGCACAAACAAACACACACACACACACACACACACACAGCAGTATTTACAGGTGTGTTGTTTTTAAGCTCTGTTATACACTTCAGTTCAGTGGGTAGTGACTTCCATAGTTTACAGTCCACTTGTAGTTCTGTCGTGTGGGATTGTACAGTTATTACTGGACTGTGCGGGTTTGTCTCCGAAAAGATGTAGTCAATGTACATCAAATTACTTTCAACTACCATTGTCAGAATGAGAGGGAATGAGACTAATCAGAAAAACTGCCCAGAGGAGAGTACACATTGTACTTCTGCCCTTCAACGAGTTTGCTCAAAGTCATAACCCGCTCCACAACTTTTATAGAAGCTTCACACTATTAATATTCAGGTAGTGGTAAAAACAAAGTGAAAGAGGCTTCATCAGTGCTAAAGCAAGGGAGCTTTGACTGTATAGCAAACCTGGACAGTGTATAGAAATCACTTATTTCATTTGATATGTTTGAGATTGACGCTTTCACTTTTTTAATTTTAGTTATAAAAAATCTTTCAGCAAAATAACAAAATTATTTTCAAGCATGTGTCTAAGTGAACAGGGGGTAAAGGAGCAGTAGTGGTAGCCGTTATAGTAATAGTAAGTTTATGAAATAGCCAGGCGTTATTATAGTAGTAAGTTAATAAAATATAATAAACTAAAATAAAATAAACTTGAGCTTGATTTGTCAGCTACTGTTACTTGTACATTCTGTCTTTTTGTTAGGAATAAAATGTTTATTTTAGCACACATATTGGTACTTCTCTTCCACTTCTCTTAAGGATTTAGGCCATTATTAAATCATATTTTGTCTAGCTTCTGTAACCTGAAACATTGTGGGGTGTATTTTAAATATGCAATTAAACTTTCTGTAGGATCTTGGTGTGCTGTACTACCTTCCACTGATGGTCAGTACGAATTCATATTTTGCTCTGGTCTTTATTCTCATGTGAGTGGAGGTCTTATGCAGAGCTCTTGGCTAAAAAACAAGAAGAAGGCAGCGCTGCATAAAGTTGGGGGTATGGGGGTAGATGTGATGCAATGTGGGCTACAGTTGGAGCGGTGGTGCTAGCTGTTGCACAATGGCCTGGAGCTCTGTTGGAGGCCGAGTGCCAGCAAGACGGCTTTAAATTCATTATGAGCCCACTTATACAGGCAGAGCAGGCAGGGTGTCAGGGCGGGGTGGGGGCGGTCATGGGGTACAGATGAAAGAGTACACACGAATATGTTAAAGTACTCTACACTGTCTACACTGTAAAAATGGATATAAATTTAAAGGTTATAAACAGAGCTGCATGATTTAAGAAGAAAATGCAATTTTCGAAAACTGTTTTGTATTGCGATAATTATGTTGTTGAGATATTTTTATGTCATTTTTGTTTAGTTAAATTAAAACTGAAATGTGAAACTCGTCTTGATTTACTTGTCAAACGTGTCAAAATAAAAACTTGAAACCAAGACCAAAACAAGGTGAAAGTACAACTTAATAAGGAAAATTATATATTATTTCCTTTTACATTTTACTTCCAGAAACAATACATTTCTGTCAAATGAAGAACTGTTGTTGTTGTAATATATTTCTTGCAATAACAATTATTGTGATATCGATGTTATATATTATATATATTAATTCACAGTAGTTCGCCAGTGGGCCGTAGACTGGACCAATCACGGGACAGCATTGGGGTTTGGGTGGAAGCCAAAGGTGAAGAGCCCACATGAACCAAAACAAACATGGCAACAAATCTCAACTGAATTTAACAAAAGTTAGATTTTTTTACTTGTTCCATTGTTGTGATGTTTCGACCAATCAGTGTGAAGAATTAGTTTGACCGTTCCAATAGGTTCCCATCGCTTTCATGAAGAGTCATCCTAGATTGATAATCTAATAATCTGATAATAATGTGTAGAACTCAATTCAGAGTGCTACACATATCAATACCAGCCTGGACAAAAAATGGACCAGAAGTACAAGCTATATAACATTTTTTAATTTGAAGATGCATTCAGGGTAAAACTTAAAACAAATGTTAGGAAGGGCATCCATCTTAAAATCTCTGAGAGAAAAGCCAAGAGGAACAAGAATGTGAATGCTTTGCTGAAGATGGTGGTTTGTAAGTTTTACTGCATTTCAAGTACGGTGTACAAAGCTGGGCAAGTTGTATCTGGCCCTTGGCCTGTTTTAATTATTTTTGTATTACAATAGTCTATATTTTTACAGAAATGTGTTTATGAGCATTTCATAGATTAGATTTATTTATTTGAACAGGGAGAGCACAATTTCATAAATTTCATGATTAAACATGAGTAAAGAATCAGCCAAGAGGGTATTCTTTTATCTGTGGGCCCTAGACAGACGTGGCAGATTTTAAACATATGAGGTATAAATATATTCCATATACCTTAATGGAATGATCTTATTCACTATCAGATTATAAGAAAGGGATGCTGAAGTGAAGGTTTCTTGTGAACCATCTTACATGAAAAACAGCTTCATCTAATTAAACAACACAAAAAACTTGCGGTTTAAGAATCAACAGGTAGATTCATGGGTGTAATTCCATAACATGAAAGGCTTCATACTGCCAAAGAGAGTGTGGAGCAAAAACATTGTTCATGGACATTGTTGCCAGTTAAGCAATTTTTTTGGAGGTAGGGCAGGCAATAATGTAATGTAAAGACTGGTCATAATAAAAGCTCCAAAATGCTTCACAATGGCAGTTCATTGTAGTGCTGAACACCATTGCCCCACTGAAGGTTAAAATGGTTAAAGATAAGCAGAAAGAACCAAGGAGGAATGATGAGTTGGTCAGGGCACTGAAAGGGGAGTGCCGAAGAGCCGAGCGGGAATGGAGCAAGTCAAAGCTCCAAGTTCATTATGAGATTTACAGAGAAAAGATGTACATGTACCACCACAGTTTATGTAGAACAAGGGAGAGGTATTTTTCGGACATTATTGGAAGTTGCAGTAACACCTCTCGTGTCCTATTTGCAACAGTAAACAGATTAACAAACCTTCCAGCTCCACAGCCGTTAGAACTAATTTCCACCTCTAAGTGCAATTATTGCAGTATTTTTTATTGACAAGATCCAGGGCATTAAAAATGCCATCAATTCCACAGCGCAGATAACACCCCTGCAGCCACCTGCACACTTTGCACCTGTAACTGACAAAACTGTCAAAGAGATCATCACCAGTCTGAGTTCATCTACATGCTGCCTCAATGTGTTACGCACTAGATTTCTAAAGTCTGTGTTCAACAGTTTGCTATCACCTCTCGCTTACATAGTTAACATGTCACTTCAATCTGGAACATTCCCAAGAACTTTGAAAACTGCTGTTATCAAGCCTCTCCTAAAGAAGAGCAGTCTTGATGGCACAATGCTGAACAATTACCGCCCCATCTCAAATCTGTCATTTTTAGGCAAAGTCCTTGAAAAAGTTACCAACAGCTTATTAACTTTCTCCTTATTAACAACTCCTTTGATGATATTTTTTAAGTTTTAGACCCCACCACAGCACTGAGACTGCTCTTATCAAGGTGACAAATGACATCCGCCTGAACACTGATGCGGGTAAAGTCTCAGTCTTGATCCTATTAGATCTGAGTGCTGCCTTTGACACTGTCTTACAGAGACTTGAGGACTAGGTGGGCATCTCTGGTACCGCACTCAACTGGTTCAAGTCCTATCTAGAAGACAGGGAGTAGTTGGGGAAAATGTGTCTCAGATAAAATGTCCCTGACCTGTGGGGTGCCCCAGGGGTCAATCCTGGGACCCCTGTTGTTCAATCTCTACATGCTGCCATTAGGCCAGTTAATACGCAGCAATAATGTGTCCTACCACAACTATGCAGATGACACTCAGATCTATGCCTCACTGCTCATGTCTCTGCACTGGCTTCCTGTTACTCAGAGAATAGACTTTAAAGCAGCTCTACTTGTGTACAAGTCTCTCCATGGCCTAGCACCAAAGTACATATCTGACATGTTAGTGCCATATGAACCATCTCACACTCTGAGGACTTCAGGGACCGGCCTCCTGCTGGCGCTCAGAGTCAAGACTAAACATGGGGAATCAGCATTTCAGTTTTATGCAGCTAAAACCTGGAAGTTTTCCTGAAGATGTGAGACAGGCCTCTACTTTTACAATGTTTAAATACAGACATACAGTCTGTATTTAAACAGTGCAGTATATGACTGTATGAAAGCACTTACACAATTTGTACACGTACTGTGTACGAATTGTGCTATACAAATAAACTTGCCTTGCCTTGCCTTACACCTGCCCTGATAAAACTGATATATGGTAAATAAACAAAAGATCTTTTATAAAACATGTGAACTGATATCCACTCCCATGTTTTTTATTGGTTGTGCCACTTTCTTATACTTTATATAGTGTTCAAATAATGTTAATATTGAGTAAAAATAAAAATATAGCACAACAGGCAACTTTGTTGGAGAAGGAATAAAAATTGTGTTTGCCCATCATCACTCTGTCCTGTGTTTTGGTTTCTTATGTTTCAATTCATCACAGAAATGAAGGTACAGATATAGCAACATTAAATGCAGTGTTATAATACTTATAATAATTCAGGTGAAGGGTCCCTATTGTGGTGGCCCACTACTGTGGATAGGTGGCCCCAGCTACAATTAAGAACGGATCAAATAAAAGGACACATTTAGTCAAGAGCTTGTTCTTCAACCTTAACAGAACAATGACAGGCCAACTGTTTAAAGAAATATTATATTATTATTATATATCTATATACAGTCTATGGTCCTTAGCAATAAGAAGTGAGATCAGCTGATGGCTAAGTTTCTTAAGCCTGCTCTGGATATGAAACAAATTGTACTTGCAAAACATCTATCAATGTTAATTACATAATTAATCTAAAATGGCTCTAAATTTCTCCTGACCTATGCCCAGTTTAAAGAGTAAACTGGATTTACTTAGGTTATTGCAATATGGATACATTTATATTTATCTCAAAGGACAAATTCATTTAAATTTAAGCAATTGTTTATTAAATTGATAACAAAATGTTTACATTGACAAGAACAACCACAAGCCTATTCACCCAAACAAAGATTAAAATGAGAAATAACTAGTTGTAGTTGTATAGTTATACACAATATTACCTTTTTACATGTCCTGATACAACAGTGACACAATAACATGCATAGTCATCTACTGTATTTCATCGTAATAAAACAAAAGACATCTCACCACAAAAACTATATATGTGAAGCTACTACGTCTTCATAATACAACAGTGAATAATGTCTCCTGAAGATCCATTTGTACAGCTCATCTTTACACCAGCAGCAGGTGACTTGTGTACTTTATAACTGACCTATTACATTACTGGTCCTATTACAAGTACAGCCTGTTTCATCAATGTTCAAGTCAAGGTTCCAACAATGTGCACAAAGTGTTGCACATATTCACCAAAAATGTTTTAACAAATGATTTGTATTTGGCTTAATCTTACAAATCAAACCTACAACTTCCAAAACAGCCAATAAACAATTTAAGTGTATTTAACAAGCCTTTTTGTCAATCAAAAAGCTTTTAAGAGACTGTACAGTGGATCTCCTTCACTACTAGAGATTATGGTGTTACTCCAATGTAACAAACTGAGGAAGTTTCATGGAAACCAGGTATTGGGCACCTAATGCTTTTGTGAAAGATACATATACAACATCTGATTGCAAGTCAGATATTGTTACCAAACACAAAGCAACAGATGCTTTACACTTCAGCCCTGAGTAAACCAGGAGAGGCCCATAACCGTGGGCTCTGCTCTGACGTCAGGCTGAATACACACAGAACATTACTGTTGGGTCGCAAAGAAAAGGCCCTGCCAGGCGTTTAGGAGCTGTGAGGTACTCCCCAACTCCCCTGTGGACACACGGAAGATCACTGTTAAAATACATTTGCAACAACTTAATATGAATTTAGTTTATATTAGCTTCAATGAGACTCCAACAGTGTCTGAAGTTTCAACTATTTTGACAATAAACTCAGTATGTCTAAAACATGGCGCCCAGAGGATCCAGTGACATTACACTGACACCAGCTATTTCTAAATGAGTTAAATTGGATTCATAACTCATAATTGCATGTCATCTGACGTAATTATGAGTTATGAACCTTCTCTGCCACAGTAATTATGTGTAACATCAATAGGAAAGATTGAAAAACATTTAATTTGTAAACAAGCTCTCCTAAAGCCGGCCAACTCCATATTTGTTGCAGTACTTCAGGTGAGTTTGTGTAACAGCTTATTAACACTATCTCTATATTGAATACTTGAAATATCAACTACATCCTTCTCACAAGCCTAACTGCAAACATAAAAACACAAGCCCTTTGTTTTTTGAAAGGAGTTGGATAGTTATAATACAAACCATAGAGTGCAGGAAACTGCCCATCTGCAGCAGAATCTCCAGTGTCTCCAGCATCTGCTCTTTCCGCAGACTGTTGAGTCTGGAGCTGAGCAGGGAGCTGCTGTCCGCCTCGCACACAGTGGCCTTCAGAGCCACAGCGGCACACTGTAACACGCTCATTCCTGCAAAACAACAATGTCAACTAAGCATACTTCTTCCATGAAATATGCTTTAGCGCTATTGTACTGAGGCTTTTACATACCTGAGTTGTCCGTGGCTTCTACATCAACAGAATAGCCGTCCGTCATCATTTGTTTTAAAACCTAAAAAAAGATATTTTTCAGACTCACTCAAAGACGTTTGGTTGGTTCAATAGGAGTGTCTGATCAGACAGTTACTGACAGACATAGCTCATAGAATCACTCTTCTTAAATATCTGGTTCATTATACATTTACATGTGAAAGCTCTGACCTCCAGAACCTGGGTGTAGCCCTTCTCTGCACTCAGGTGGAGGCAGGACTTGCCCATGTTGTTCCGCTCATTGACGCTCGCTCCCAGCTGGATCAGATCACACACCATCAGGTGGTGGTTGTTCTTTGCAGCATAATGAAGAGCAGTCTGAATAAAAGACACAGTTGAAAATGAGAAAATATTAACAGTAATTACAATAATAACAATAATGTGTGTTTTTGTACCATTCCATAGGAGTCTTTGAGGTCCAAGCTGTTGATGCCAGCCATCCTTTTAGCAATAGCATAGGCCAGAGCCCTCTTCCCAACACACACCACGTTGTGAAGCAAACTGGAGGAGACACAGAATGAGAGGAGTCCTCATTAATGAATTCAATTTTTTTTACGTATTTATGAATCTTACTTTCTCCCATGTTCGTCTGTATTCAGGAGCTCTTCGTCACAGATGTTGTTGAGTGCCATCTCCTCTTTCTGGAGCTGGGTCCAGAAGAAGGCAGAGCTGTCCAAGCTCCAGTTCTGAGGACAGTGCTCCTCCTCCAGGAAAGCATTGGACATGTGTTCAGGGGACAGGGCCTGGTGGTCTGGAGACACGGTCTGGTAGTCGGGGGACAGGGCCTGGTGGTCGGGGGACAGGGCCTGGTAATAGTCTGCCCAGGGAGAGTAGCTCATGTGAGGCTGGGGGCTGGGGATTATGTCCTCTGAACCATCACTGCTGTATCCTGAAACACAAGAAGCGAACCTTACAGAAAAGTGATGACCATGTTCAAGTCTGAAATCCAAAATGAGTTTCAGGACCTAGATGTAAATTACACATCAGATGATTTGTTGCAGTGGTGTATCAGCACTTTGTATCTTTTCTTGGGCAAATGTGTAGAAATCTTTAGGCCATATACCACAGGTACAGGTACAGCAGGTTTCATAATTGTTCATGTCTCATTACCTGTCAGGGCAGGAGAGGCAGGGGGGTCAGACAGAGATGAACTTTTTGTGTGTGGAGTTTTGAGATCCTCCTCCAGAATCTCCACTATGATTGCCAGTTCCTCCAGGCTTTTGGGTGGGCATCGTTTCTGAAAAGAGCAGATGGTACATATGTCATTAACACTGTCACTCTACCATGAAAGCCTTTGGCACCGCAGGCTTGTTCTGCTGCTTACCTTGGCTGCTCTAAGGCCTGAGCGAGTTTTGACTCGCTCTTCTGTGGAAAAAAGTCATAAACACATCAGAGAGTTTTGCGGTAAACACAATGTTACACAACTTATGAACAAAATCGTCTTTTACTGACCTTTCTTCTTGAATGCATCCTGTGATGAGAAAGCAGAAAAAAAATGATTGGTTGAAGAATACATCAAACAATACCCTGGAACTAAGACTAGACCTATCTCAAATACTGGAGCTATAGATATTACATAAGTGAATATTGCCAGTGGTGCAGACAGGTAAAGTATGTTTGATGCACATTTACCTGAGTCTCCTCAGGTCCCCAGCCTTGAGCCAGCCTGACATTTTTCAACATATCCCTCACTGTCATTTTCACACGCACACCGAGATACACTTTTCCATCACTGGGGATTCCACCCCGTTTAGTACCTGGAAAAGTGTACCAGTTGTCAATAATTAGCTATGTTTTGTTTTACATACACTTTTACAACACTTTTACAAACAACAATAGCTGTGCAAGTTAGCTCAGAGGGTCAATAGTAAGTTAAGCACACATTTTAGCATTAAATATGTGTCTACCTCTTGGTCTCTTCCCTCTGGTGACATTCTTGACTTCGAGGCCACGACCAGGAGCATCTGACT
>KN475256.1:25739-58241 GCA_000787095.1 Periophthalmodon schlosseri
TTTATGTTTGAGGTTTTTTGTGTAGCCTGGTCCTCTCATCTTGACCTTGCACTTGACTCTATTGTTGCAAATAGGGGCTCGTTCAAAGCCGCCAAAGTTCAGTTGAAGCTGCAATGGTTGCTCTCTGTGGTTTGCTGTCTTGTGAGCTGAGGTTGTGCTGCTGACGCACACAGTACCTGCAAAACCTGCTCCTGCCTGACACTCCTCACTCACCAAAGCCACTCCCACCAGAAAAAAAGTGCTTTAAAATGAGAAATATCAAAGTAAAGTAACAACAAGTGACCCAGAAAGTCACAACTTTTAATGATTCTATTCAACAATGGTTTTCTCAAAAAATGAAACTGTATTTTTATTGTGCTGTATTGGTAGGAGTGATACCCATACTCAATACTAATTTTATATGGATACTGAATACAATCTGGCCAAAATACATCAAAATGCTGATCCATTCACACAGAAAACTTTGAAATTTTAAAGAAAATGATTGTGAAAACTACAGAAAAATCTATACAAAGTACAAATCCTGACAAACTGGAACAATGGCATTTGTTAATTTGACTCTGAACTTGAAGCTTTTTATTTGTGCCTGTCTGACTCACGTCATAAGGCATTTGTTTTGTGGTGGCCTTTTGTAAGTCACCTAGTTCAAAGCATCATTTTTGCCAGTCTCTAAAACTGTCAAACCAAAGAATGGAAAATCGATTGACTCTGTTGCTGTGTCATTGTTAGGCAAAACACTTTGCACCCACCCTGAGTGCAAAGTGTCCCAAGATGTGGTGGACGGAGGGGGCGATGGAACAGATAAATCTACCCCAGGGCAGCTGTGACTACAGAAGTACCTAACCAATGAGTTTGCTATGAATGAATAATGACTACAATGTAACAGGCTGTAATCCTGTAAAGCACATAACACACACAAGGCATTATTATTATTATTAACATAGGCTAATATGTCTTTCTACAGGAGGGATAATATTGCTGGTATTTGCAAGGTGCTGAAGACAGTGGCATATTTCTCCTCCAACTGAGCTACAGGTTTAAAGGTTTTGCCTCCAACTCGAATAGAAGAACATCAACAATGCCAACAAAGTTTCAGTTCACGTAAAGTCCTTTGTAAGCAATATGTCAAGAAGCAGTCAGATTCTATGGGCTTGAAGCTGATTTGCAAATCTACAATTTTACCCTTTTTCCCCACAAATAGCTAAATAAAAATGATGGTCTGTGTATATTAATTCTTATTGTTAAATCATCTTTGCCTTATGTGAACCAGAACACTATGCTTTTGAATCAGAATCAAATGGTTTAAATATTTGAGGATAGTGCCATCTCATATCACTATCTCAGATAGCTCTCGCTGTGGTACTCAAAATATACCTTGTAAATTCCTCTAAAAAAGATTTTGGGGACATCAACAGGTGTGTAATTTACACCTTCTTTATCCTACCCTCTAACCTGTAATGTATATGCTATGGTAATGTAGGTTATTTTTTTTTTTGCTCTGCTTTGTGAAAGGGTCTGTAATAGTGTCTACAATGTCAAGCTTGGACTGAAACCTGTTTTTCAACATTTCCGTGTCATGCTATCAATACTTGAGTTGAGTTCTACTTTTTCATTCTTTCCCATAATAATACATGCTGCCAAAAGTTTGGGTATTTTTTAAAGGGGATAGATTTTTTAAAAATAATCAACTTCCATGAGTTTTTAACCATGTTGTTCTCTTACCATAACCTTACTTATGTTGTATTTACATTGACTCAAGCATGTCTGAGTAATCCTGTATTGTCCTGCACCTGGGGCTTGAGTGCTCTGAAAATGCCTGTTTTCATCAAACACTTATCTCTACCCACTGCTCCATATTTAATTGCAACTTTTCCAAAAAATTCTGATTCCTGGTCAAAAATGTCATGTAGCCATTTTCATCAATAAAAACAAGTACATGAATATTTGCTGCTTGCTACAGTGAAATTTCACTATGAAGAGGTGGGGCCAGTCAGTTCTACAGTTTTGAACAAGAAGTCAATGGACTTGTTATTGTGATTTACAATGAGCAAAATGGTCCAAAGGCATACTGTTTGGACAAATGGAAAGTAACTATTTTAACTACCATTAGTGACCTGCTTCAACTGTGGTCAGCTCATGGAAATCTTTTGGGAACAAGAAAAGAATATTTTTTGCAAGAATAATTTCTGATCTAGTTTAGAACCTGGGAAATGGCGACTTTCATAACTGAATAACAAATATAGTGACAGTTGAATGTGCTGAGGGCGTAAAGTGAAATAGTTTTTTATTGGCTGTAGGAGCTCCATCAAAGTGCCGCAAACTAAAACATGCCTACACCCAAGTGACAGACAACAATGTGACTCATCTGTGACGCCTTCAAAGACGCCTTCACTGTATTTAACATACCTGGATTTATCTTTAGATGAGAGGGGCTGGAAATCGACGTAGCAGACAAGTTGACTCCCTTGATTACATAAAAGCGAGGTTTCCTATGGGCTCTTTATAGCATGATAATTGCAAGTGACTAATAAATTAAGCACAAAAGCTAAAGAGTGTACATCTGTCCTGGCTGCACTGTCGCAGGACATACACCAGGCAGAGTGTTTTTTCCCTAATCTAAAGCCCATTTTCACACTGCTTACTATCCAGTCTAGTAAAGCCTGCAGGGCAAAGTAATCTACATACAACTTGAATAGATTCTTACATGCCTTAAGAGTTGCTAAGTTTGAAATCTTAACATTATAGAATGTTAACTGGCCCTGCAGGGAGCTAAAACATTGAGCTAAAGCATTGAGCTAAAGCACTGAGCTAAAGCACTGAGTTAAAGCACTGAGTTAAAGCACTGAGTTAAAGCACTGAGCTAGAGCCCGTCCAAAAGAATGTACATTATTATATTATTACAATATTACCAGTTGTAGGATCTGTTGAATACCATTATGAACCTCCCTCATAGAGCAAATACCGTTTCTTATTAAATTTGCCCTTCATTTAAACTTGATTAATACTGTTGCGTGACAAGTGCCATTATGTGTTGTGCTTCCAAATACTTTCCAAGTTTGTGATGAAGAATGATGCACCCCTGTTTTTATAAAACACATGTAAAACTGCCAACATAAACTGCGGATATGAAACTGCACGCCCTACAGTGCATAGCTTTGTATTATCACATATTACAGCTATGTCAGTGAATTCTTTAAAGGTGCATTATGTTTCATAGGTGTTTTTATTTCTCAAAAATACCACAAAAAACATGGATTGCTACTCTGAGTGGCATTGCCTTTCCATAGATCTGACCTGTTAAGTGGCACGAGCTTGTTTCCCAAAGACAGAAAAGTTTAATGCAATACAGTGTAACATCCTAGGAAATTCACAACATATGCATATGTAAATAATCATTTACCACGCCAGCCAGAACCCCATGCTTTGACAAAACTTCCAGTTGCAATGATTGACAGGCAGATTAACCAATCAGAAAGGCACATGCTCAGTTTGGGTAAATTCAAACAACACAGAAGACAGAGAAACAGTGTGAATTTCTGCAGAATCAACAATTGAAGCACCAAACTCTCACCCTGGACTCAGATTGCACGCAGTGCAGCTCTGGTCCGGTGGCTCCAAGTATTCCGTATAGTTACATGTAGCAAGAGGAGCTCAGACACCATGCAGTCTGGTAGTGCCGGCGGAGGTGGCGGCGGTGTGGATTCATTCCGCTGGGAGTCTGTTTTTGCTGGATGCTGAAGTTCACTGCAGCCTTATCTCTTAATAAAGTTATTATAAAGTTATTATCGCGCAAACACGTGATCTTGTGCATGCAGCTTCAAAGGCAGTGATTGCAAAAGCACAGTAGAGCTCCGCTCTTTGTGTGAGTGTCACACTGCAACAAAACCACTCAGACACAGTCGCAGCTGGACTGGTTGCAGTGTAAGTAAGGTGTTATTTATCTCAGGTAAAACAAGTTATATATTCTGTTCTGAATGATACAAGAATTTTCGAGAGGAGATGGCGTTTGAGAAACACGTGATAAAAACATGTGGCTGTGGTTGGACCGCCCCAAGTTTGGAGGGAGGTTTTTCACGCTCTATGGTCCGATTCCAGACCCTACTGGATTCTAACAGAATGTAGAAGGGACAGGCTGGTCAGGCAATATCATTGGTATGACCTCCACCAAAATATACCTACAACACTTTTGCTTCATTTTGAGATATATTTTATTAAAATAATATAAAAATATTTAATTGTTGCATACATTTTTGACAAAATATTCACATTATCAATAATTCAATGTATTGCCCACCTTTACTTCTATGCACAGCACTTATATTTTTAGCTAAGCAACCCATTTGTAAAGTACACTTAAAGGGCCTATACCCAATTTTTTTTCTTACCCTGGTACCGATATATATTGTATAAACAGCTCTTGAGGTCAAAGTCAGCTGTGTACTGTCTGCACTTAATTAGAAATATGTATTTTTAATGTGTGTTCATCTGTCCAGGGACTGCAGATGGAAAAGTAGCAGTACCTAATCTGGTACAAATCATCTTTTCTTTTGTAAGATTAATGAATTTGTAGATGGTCCCTGACAAATAAAGAATAAAGAAAGAAAGAAAGAAGGAAAGTGTTTTATTGTCTGAGAATCAGGAAGTATGTAGTTGTTGTAGCATTACCGTGACAACAAAACTCTGTCACTGTAACTCTGCTCTGGCCTCTAAAAGTTCAGAAAAGCACTTATATACTCATGGTGATGAATATAGGATGCTTGGAAGTGAAGAATATCTTTGGGCCACTGCAAACCATTTAAAATGAACTCCAACAGATGAGCTCGGACCACATAGCTGTTTTTAAATGTGTCTTATGTATGACTTTTTATGATGAATCTATCTATCTATCTATCTATCTATCTATCTAGCTAAGTAGTTCTGTTTTTTAATATAGTAAAAATCTGGTACAGTGCCTTTAAATCTACATATTTAAGACCATTTTGAAGTACCCATAAGAACATGTTGGACTACCTCTTCCCCCTCTGAAAAGAATGGCTGAAGTCTTTATGTCAAGTCAACTGCCAAGCTCAAGGAGACTCAGCCTGCAGCACTTTACACAGAAGAGAGACCTGCTTTACATGGAGTGCTGCCGACAGTAGTGGGCCTAAAAGCGCTCGTATTTGAGTAAGACAGTGGAGAGGATGTATTCGAACAGGCAGGAGTGTTTCATGAAGTTTTTGATGGATGCTGGTGGTCTGTCATCCAGCGTGAAATAATTCCCCTACTGGCTGCCTCCACTCAACTCTGGGCTTCAGTTGCATCACCCGCTGATCAGGATTCATTTTAAGAGGAGACTAGTGTTTTTTAACAGGAACAACTGGGCTGTGGTGTAATGAATGGCGCCATCTAGTGGGTAAAAGAGGGTCTGCATGAACATCTGCAAACGCAACCCTAAATCTATACCTATATTTTTTTGTACCAATGTTTCCTAAAAAATATATTATGTTAGCTGTCTAATACTTGATAAAACAAAACGTGCACTATGTAACTTTTCTGGTGGGGTGTCCACTACTTGCCTGTCTCTATGGAGATGTTATTTGTTTCCCTGAAATGTTTCACAGTATGGCATTTCCAACTGCAGATGTTTCCGTTGCTTAAAAATACCATGGATAAATATGCAATATGAGCAACTATGCCTCTCCAGAGATCTGATCTGTAACTTGGCCTTCAGCTGTGTGTCTCCTTAAAGGCAAGGCAAAAACATTTCCATGATAAGCAAGTGAACCAATTTACATTTCATTGTTAATAATTCAGAAATATTTTTTTAAGGGTGCACTATGACCCCAAACTTTTTCTCCATAAAGATGTTATTGTTTTGCCTCGAATGTGCCAAAATATGAATCAATCTTATTGATATGGAGACAAGCAGGTGATGGCATGGGTTTTTTGGGGGTTTTTTTTTTGTCTTTAAACAATAAAAATGTACAAACATTACATTATAATGACTGAAAAACATGCATATTTTATCCTATTGTGTGGTGTTGTTTATTTCTGTTATGTCATTGTTTAAACAAGAGTAGTTAGCCAAAGGTTAATGACTGATTTTTTTTATTTGCAAAGGTGCAGTGCTTCTCAAATATGTAATTGTTTGTACATGGGTTTATTTGTTTCATCCACTATTTATCAAGATCTTAGAATATTTATTTGGTTAAGAGTTTGAAATAAATATTTACTTATTTACTACTGAATTTCAAGTAATGTGAATATTGTCAGTGTTTAGCACTGGTCAACAAGTTTGTAGGCTACAAACTGAGGGTTTCCTTGTGGGGAGATGGTTGTTGGCGTAATACCTGCCTCCTGCTGTGGATTCAATTCCCGAGTCATCCATCTCACAATACCTGTCAGTGGGGTCTGTATGTTTTCTTCCTCCCTGTGTACAAGACATCAAGGAAACATGAATTGTTAAAAATGCACAATATCCTAAAGTAATAGCCAAACTTTGTCTATAGAAATACATTGTAATAGTGAATATTGCCTAAGGATATGTCTTTCAGAATGTCAACCCCTGACCAACCATAGTATGACCTGCTAAAAGCAAATTGTTGGACACCAGTGTTAATAGTATTGAAAGGGGTAATAAGGGAGAAGAGAAATAAAATTACTCCCTGGTTCCATTGAGGCCAGGTTATGTGGTGTATTGTGTTATTCATAAATTTTTTTTTAAAAAAACATGTAAAAAAAACTTTAAATCTCCCACCTAGATTAACGCCTAACGAAAAAAGCATATGTCCTCTGATTGCCACCAGAGGGCGCTGCTGCTTTATAAACAGACACGTTAAGGGTACTTTAAGTTCATACTGCATTCTTTAATCCTTAATTTGTTTGCATTGCATTATTATAGGTTATATAACTGACACATTGCAGATTGTGCAAGGCTGTTCCTTCTACAGACATGTTTTGACTTGTGAAGCTAGTAGTATTCTCTAATAATGTGTTTGTGTGCTGCACCACAAGGCTTCTGTTGAGTTCTCTGTGCCCTTTCTTCCAGTGCATTATTGATGGGATTATTTCCTTGTGTAGTTTATTATAATGGGTATATCTTCCACAAAAAAACTGTTATGTAACTGGTATCAAATTTGCTCAAAATGAATGACTGAAGTGAACACTTGCACACACAAAACTGTTTTAAAATTCATGGTACAATATATACAAGATTTATTTTTTGTTAGCCTCCTTGTAAATCTTATGTTATTTTTTAATAACCTTCTGACATTCATTAAACTGTAAACTTCTGACATTTTCGCAGCTCCACCCTGAATCAAACTCCCCCAAACAATTATTCATTAATGCACTGGGTGTGTAACTCACCCAGTAATGTGAGCACAGAGTAATTACATTGCAAAAAGGACCTCTGAGAGGAGCTGATGTTTAACTAAGATAAACTGTAAAAGCACCTGGCACAGTTACTGCGATGGGGCTACTCAGAAACCAAAAAGGGAAGTTCCACTACTTCCTGAATACGGCTCCGATTTAAAAATATGTCTTAATCAACGAATACTTTGGCAAAACTAATTAAATAGTACATTATACTTTTAGTAGGACTGGTTGCATAGTTTATCCCAGTGTCGTGGCCTCACGCAACATGCACCTGCCTCACATCACAAACCAGACTAGGGGTTTTCCAGAAATCTTTCCTTCTCATTTATTCCTGTTCCCAGCATTAAGAAAGTGGCACAGAGTTCTCTTCCTGGTTCACTGTTGGTGCTAAGGGGACAAAAATGAATGATTCTATGATTTTACCAATGCACTAGGAATGTGCTAAAATGTGCCTGTAAAAGTTTTGGTTGAGGTTCAAGTATTGGACAAAATGGTCATTATATAGGTCATTTTAAAATATGTTAAATTTTATACACTTGATTCTGTTCAAGTTTTGAAAATCTCCAAAAAACAATTACAGTAATAACAGTATTATCAATTTTTCTCCCACCTCTAGTTGTTGTTGACCTACCATGCATCGCTCAAGAACAACTCCATGGATTACTGTTTGCCCACTTACACAAAGCCAACAGAAGCGCAAGCACCTCTTAGAGTTTTATTCATGTACTTAAGTGTTTGCGCCAGGACTTTGGTGGTCATCTCTCAATGTGGAGGTCAAAGGTGGGGTCCGTGTCCCCTCAGCTGGGCGGGCACAGAGCACAAGGACGAGTGCGAGTGAGAGTGAATTTTGGGAGCAGGTTTGTTTGCAGAGCAGGTTGAGGCGTGTACCGGCCCTTTAAGGCTCGACTTGTGCTCACAGGTCTGTTCTCTCTGCTACACACTAATGCAGCTTTCATTTCAACTAACGTCAATCACATTCCACCATCGGACAAACACAGCGACGCTAGTTTAATCAGGATTTGCATAAAAATGGCATTACACAATTTTAGCCAAGTTCAGGACTATTGTTTCCTGACTAGCCAGTCCCTTCTACAGTCTGATCGAATCCAGAAGGGTCTGGAACCAGACAATTGAGGGTGAAAATCGAATAAGAGACACATTTTAGGGGGTACTTGAGTTAAAAAAAAAAAAAAAAATTGGGAACCATTGTTGTACAAAACCATATTCAGTGCACGCAGTAGCTTTTCTAGCCAAATATTTTTTTTTACTTACAGTATTACTTACAGTATCATTCTACTTATAATATTTTCATCCTACTGCTCCTCTTGTTCTTTAATGTTGAGGCACTGAATTTCTCTTATCTTGTCTGTAGTACATGTGTATTACATCCCTTTTATATGCTTTTATGTTGACAGCCTTTTAGCCAATTAGCTGGATCTCATATCAAAGTTAGTGTATTACTGTACTTTGTCATGCTTAGCCCTTGAGTTACAAGTCAAGTTCGAGTTAATGATTAGCATTTGAAAAGAGTCTAGTTTGTCTAACCAAAGGAACAAAGGACTCTAGGCTAAATCAAGTGAGAGTGTCTGTACTGTCTGTATACATTTGAAATTTAAATTGGGGGTCAAATAAAGTGTGGGAAAGTTCAAATGTGGTCAAAGACTCCCAAAGCGGCGAGGGGCAACAACTCTTCACTATTAGATATTTTAGTTATTTGTCGCTGCATGAGTTACAAACATCTTTACAGTGTAGAGTTGTCAAAAGTATTACAAACCGATAATAAAACTAGTATCGAAAGTCACATTCACAGGCCAGAAATACAAATATACGCCCATGGACCATTATGGAACCTACCTGGACGACTGAGGGATTACACAGACATAAGACCACATGGTGATATAAAAGAAAGTACTGCGATTTAATGTTGAAAATCACATTCTACTGTCTAAATAAAGAGTGTTTTTATTATTGTGGTATCGGTCTCAGTATTGAGTATCGAGTCTATCGATACTCGAGACAACACTAATACAGTGTGTAACTTCCTGAAATGACTGCATTGCGCAATATAATGTCACCCAAGCTATGTGCATTTTAATTCATATAACTTTTTAATTATCAGGCCACTTACTAACAGCCTGTTGCAACAGAGGTTTACATACTTACAAAGTAGATTTAACGTCTCAATATTATGACATTTTCCATATTTTTTCTGTACACTTTCAGAGGCTTCAGTGACAGGGTTGTCACGTTTTGGGATTTGACTTGTGTTTGATGTGGGACAGTTTTATAGGCCATAGACTGGGTTATGAGTTATAATTTAGGGGAAATGGAGACTGAGAGACTGTCCCAAAAGCTGTGAAGATATGATCTGGGACAGCCCAAAGACTTAACAGACACTAGCAGAGGGCAATATTGACAAAAATTAACATCTTAACATTGTTTGGAGTGTTTTTAGAAAATGTGCAAAAATATGTCTTTAAATGTATTAATGTGCACTGTGCGTGTTCAAATAAATACATTGAAGTGTGTGTATCAGACAAATGTGAAAGAATTTTTACAAAACAAGTTTACTTCTATAGAAATTCTAGACAGGTGACTTCATGTTGAGCTTTGCCACAAACAAATAAGTCAACCACACTCTTCTTATCTGCACAAAAGCAAATCTGCTGCTCTGTTATTTAAACCAGACTGAATCGCTCATTACTGACAGTTCTTGTTTGCAATGCACAGAAGTTACAGCCACACTTTGCATTATTCACTGTACAAATAAAAAAAAAACAGGAGGCCACCAGACTAGTCACTCACAGTTATGGATCTATATCACTGAAGCTGCAGTAAGTTAGTTCTTCACTTTTGCTTTTGTTTTAGAGCAAATTGTATTTTGACACAAAATACATATGATAGAAGTAATGGTATTGGTATTGCTCTAGTGCTGTGGTTCTCAAACTATGGTTTGGCTACTGGTGGTACATGATGTTCTCTGTGTTGGTGTAATCTTTGTTTAATTACATTTTAGAGTAAATATCCACATTTCATCATTTGGGTTAGTCCTTATTTAGAACTACTGTAGCCATGGTGTACTTTTAATTTACACCTACTTTAGCCCTAGTGTAGACGCTGAATAGACAGTTTATAGACCTGGCTTAGATCTGGTGATACTTGGAAGGTCAAATATTGGTAGTTGCTGCTTGTGAGATCCACTGCTCTTGTGGTTTGGAAAGCCGTGGTCAACGAAGCTCAAAGTTTGCCCAGGTGTTTCCTCTGAGCTCAAAGTCCAGTTTCATAACTGAGTCTTACTTTAGGGTATCTCTCTCTGTTACAGTAATATGTGGAGGCTGTTGTAAGAAACTGTATTATTATTATTGTTTTTTATCGGAAACTGCGTTTCAAATAACCAAATAAACTGTTCAAAATAAATATTTTAATGTCAGTTTTTTGGTCAGTGCCATCAATAAATACAATATTTAATTCATTCATTTAATTATTTATTCATCAAAAAAATGGCACTCCTTTCCAGATCACTCACATTTCTGAAGATTGACGAATGATGCAATCTGCAGGTTTATAAAGAAATTTGATTGCCGATTGCAAAACCCTAACCAAATGTACCTATACAAATGATATTGCAAATATATGGCCATAGTAGTGAATAGGGATTCCTGAATGAATAAGCTGTCCATTAATACATGTTGTATGCATCGTGCCACTAGTTGCCACACTTTGTTATATGTGTAAATCTTTAACTTGTTTGTTTGAATTTTATATTAAATACAATTTTCTCACAAGTCCCATTAGCTAAATATCCGGGACAGTCTTTCAGCTGTGACCGTCCTGCCCATTTTAGGGGTGAAAAGAGGAAGTTCAACGCTAAGAGATGCATTAACACCTGCAGAACAATACAAACTGATTGGGGCAGATGAAATAAATTAGCGCAACACCATGTAACATTCTGGAGGAGGCATGTCACCTGCATGATTCCATGGATATACAAACCATTCTCCATGGATATAGTAAAGTTTTATGCCATCCTGTAGAATATTATAGACAAAGCAACAACATTTCCATGGAAACAAGCAGAAGGAGGCAAATAAGAGTCAGGTTTGTGGAGATGCAAGCCCGCTCACAGTAAAGATGCATGTTTTTTGCTTTTATATTAGTCCAATAGTGAGGCTTCAACAAAAGCTTTAATACAATATAGACATCTCCTCAAACATCTCTAAGAAAGATGATTTTATTTGATTTCAAAGATCTCTTCCCACTTGTCCTGCACATGCCCAGACAGGTCCAGATTAGTGAAACCTTTGATTAAATTGCAGAAATATGAATCAAGCATCAGTCACAGTTTAAATCTCACTGCAAAAAGAATAATGTCCTGGACAAGTCTCAACTCCCTTAGCCATCACAACACTCTGTTTTTCTTATACTCCAAAAAATAAATGCCTAAACGACTAGGGCTGAACATTTATTAACTACCTAAGAAGCAATGGGATAGAGCCAAATTTTCCCAAAGGCAGCAGTAATATGAGTATATAGATATTATGACATTATGAGTGTTAGACCCCTTGAGTCAGTCTATGAAAACACTTCCGTACACATTTACTACAGGCTTGTAACTACAGCATTCACTGGGAAGCTGCAAAGAGCAACATGTCTTGATCTCATGTGTGGATAATTAATAACTAGGTGTTTTACAGGTGGTTTCTTTGATATCCCATCTGTCCATACCAGGTAAAGCAAATAAATTATGAGAATTTATGGTTTTGTTCTACATAGAATTTGTTGAAGCACTAAATAAGGTGGACATATTATGGTAAATCTTTTAACCATGTTATAACAATGTTCTCTCATCATTAGCCTTCTCAAAATTGTATTTTGATGGATTCCTGCATCTTTCAGTAATCCTGTATTGTCCTACATTTGAGGCTTGAGTGCTCAGACAAGTTCTATTTTCATCAAACCCCTATCTATGTCCACTTCTCTGTATTAAAAATCAGATTGGGTCATACATGTAGGGTTCAGAAATGTCATATAACCATATAAAAACAAACAAGATAATCCACTCTTACAATGAAATACCTCTAGACTGCTTCCTAGTTTTAGAGTCAATAGACCCATTATTTTGCAGTTTCAGATCAATACTGTAGTTTACAATGGGCAAAATGTAAAATCATGAGCTGCATATTAGGCTGATTTAGTATTAAAGTATGTGCTAGTGAGTAACCAATATCTACCAGTTACTAATGAAACCTGCCGCTTTGAGATTTGAACAGCAATGAAATCCCAAGGGCCCTGGTCTTGTCACTGTTATAAAGAGCCACACGTTGTCCCCACTTTGATCTTGGTCTTCACTTGAACGCTCCGACACAGCCATCACAATGCTTTGGGACAAATGTAAGTAACAGAAATATCTTGTTTAATTTGAGTTTTAGCAGTTTGGTGTTGATTAAGACCAATTATTTCTTATTTCTTTCTATGACTGAGACAAAGTTTTAACATCAAATTATATCCTTCTGTATTTATCCTTTCAAATGTGGTGTAATTGCAATGTGCCATACATTTTAAAGTAAGCTATAGGTATCCAAGTAATTAATCTAGAAATATTATTTATAAAATGCAATCTATACTTAGTAAGTTCAGTCAAAATTATAAAAAGAAAACTGTCTTTTGGAAAGAGGAAGATAATGTTATGACTAGGATGCAATCTTGATATGCAAAATGCTCGGGACCCTGCATCAATACAGCAACACACAGCTGTGCCACTTCCTCTTTGAATGCTCAACAAAACTTGCAAAAACAATAATCCATTTGTCAAATCCTTTGTTTTATGAGACTCTACACTAGGACAGGGCAAATATATCCAATTTTTATCACAATATAAAAAAGATATATATTTTTTTATAGATTGTGAAACCGATTAAACTATATACCGAAGGCTTCCTTATAGTGGTGTTTATATTATTTGTAATGACTTGTTTATAGTTATAGCTTAAAGTTTTGCTTCCACACACATGTTACGTATTTCAGTGTTGATAGCCTCTGAAGAGCCTCCACCACTGGAAATCAGAAAATCAGCTGCAGTGCATCTGCTATTATCACGATGTTTGAAATTTCATCTCGTATAATACATCACAATACGTTACCAGCGATATGACCCAACCCTACCCCACATGCACACAATGTTTATTAGGCAATCATCGTCTTTCCAGATCAAATAATAAATACATTTTGACCAGGTACAAGGTTTAGTAGTTTTGTAAGAGCCCACAACAGAGGAACTAGAAAACAAAGAGATCAGCATAAACCTGAAGATCCCTCGTGCTCTTATTTCTACATGGAGACCACCTCTGGTTGTGCTGCTGTCCACACAAGGCATACCATCAGAAACCCTATTTCTGTTTGACTATTTTAGCTCCTCTGGTCAGCAATGTGAATCAATCAGTTACTGACAAATAGCTGGACAGCTCATACACAGGTCAGTGAGAGGACTCTGTCACCAGGACTGATGGAAACGTAAGCACTGGTCAGAGGTCACACGAGAAGTTGACTGGGGAGAACTTATCTGCTAATTTTGTTCTTCATAATCAGAAAAAAACAATGACACATTTAAAAGTATAACCTACTTGTGAGACGCACACTAATAAAAATGTACATATAAAGTATGCAACTGATGATGCAGAGCAAGTTCAAATGAACTGATGCGCTATATCCCTTATTTCTTTCTTATGCAATTCCACAGTGAATAATGCTTAGCACACCTTGAGGACTGACAACAGTAGGCTACTGGGTACTAGAAAAATGTAAATAAATAAATAAAGAACAGATTTCATGCAGCGTTACTTTTGGTAGCAAAGCCAGGGCTTCAAAGTTCCTTGTAAATAAGATAATAGATGACCATGAGTTTTACATTTTCTTGTTAAGTACCAGAAACTTCAGACAATTTAAAGTAATGGCGCTTACTGTCATTCCTAGCCTGCAGCACAGTCAAACCGGGATCATTGTTTTACATGTGCTGCTTATCTTTGGCCTGAAGACAAATCCCATTTTTCTCTCATGCATGCACTTGCAGAAAGTCATTCTGAAAAAATATCAAAAAGGTTGAGAGGCTGTGTGCCTGTGTCAGAAAACACACTCTCTAGTAATGGACAGCTGGATAACAAAAACATTGATCTTTGTACAAATTATCCTAAACTGTTCTATCTATCCAATTATTTCTTGAAGCACAACCAGCAGCTGAGGTGCGGTCCAGACCATACCAAGGGGTCCGGGTAAAGGATCCGGTCAGAGAGCTGCTCCGCAGGAAGAGAACCGCAGCGCCCCCTACCTCCAAGACAACTGCTCCAACTGTGGTGGGAACAATTAAACTCTTTGACAGATTAGAATGCATAAATGCATCTACTTTTGAAGTATGAGCACCTTGAGTGCAGCAGAATAAAGATTACTCAAACATGCATGAATCCCTCTAAATACAACTTTGAGTGGGTAAAAGGGAAGAGAAAACAATTAGCTCAACAGCTCAGAAGAGTAGATTTTGCTCTGTAGATCTCCTTTAATAAAAACAAATGTGATTTTAGCTGAAAGATTACACTGTAGTGTAATCAGAACACAGAAGTTTACTGTTGATTAAATAGAAACATCTTTAAGTAATGATATTGTGCTAGTTGTGCGAACAGCAGCAAAGTTTCTTTGACGGATTTCCCATCTCCAGGACGGAGGATGTAAAATTGGCATCTGTCAGTGTTCCACGCATCCTTGTGAATGATTAATAATTGCTGGGAAAATGATCAGGGTATATAGATAGGGTAGGGACTGTACCTCACACATCAAAGACATCCTGAAGATTTTTTTATTGGTTGTAAACATCTTTCCCGTCTACAGGAGTCAGTCTATGCCAAAGCAACATTACTCAACAAATTATAGATCCAACTGGTGTCCTGGGCCTATCCCACAACAAACTTTTTCCTTACGTAACCCAGGTGGTTCTTTGTGACAGTTACATCGCTACATGGCTCCAAGGGAAAAGAAGACAAAAGAACCACATCTTTGCCCTTAAGTCCTCTCACTTTGCATCTGTGAACATGAACGCCCAGGGCTGAGGACCACAGCATGAGGCAAAAGTCACTGTTCTGGATTAAACAACCATTCTCCACTGTGCAATAATTCCACTGTAAACTATAAGGAGTTAAGGTTCACTGTCAGCAGCTGTTAATTTCTCTTTACCACATACAAATATTTTCCAAGATGTCAAAACAAATAGAGCTTAAATCATCTTTTAAACAATTTGCTGAAAGTGCACACAGAAATCAAACACTACTGTTAATGAGTCTGCTCCACATCTGAAGTGTCTCATTTAAATGGACTGCTGATGTCAGGTGTCCGTTGTGCCTTCAGGAGAAGACACCTCCTTTTACGCAATCTCAACAATTACGAGAGCATTCGGAAAGTTATAGTTTCTGCTTCAAATGTTCTCCTTTGTTTCCTGCACCGCAGCAGTACATCTAATAATTGGTTTATATGATTATAGTATTTTCAGACAGTCAGGTTTTAACATGTTCTGTCCTGGTCTATTAAGACCCTATGCTTTTTTACTGTTCTTTTAGTGTTCTTAACGCTTATGTGACAAAGTCAGTAGTAAAATGTGTGATTCCTTCAAACTGATTTTTCAAAGCAGACTATGTAGAAAATAACATTTTAATCTCAGTACAAACAGTGGTGCCTCTTACATCTGTCCAAAAGCTCTTGAGAGTCAGTGCAGTTTGTGTGGCTTATTTACACTACAGTCTAAAGCTACACTTGTCTGTTATGGACACAGTGCGTTGTTGTTATTTTTAATCCGTTCTTTTTTTCTGTTTCAGGAGGTGGGGCCTTCCATCAGCCAAGGTACAGCTATAGACATGTAGAAAGTTATATAAACAACTCCCCCAAAATAAAATATAAATACATAAAAAAAGTTTAAAGAGAGGGTATGAGATGCATCATACACATTGTTTTTCATTGTAAGCAGCAAGTCATGCCTCATGTGAAAACTAAGAACCTCCAAAATTCACTCACTGAGCAACAGAGGCTGCATTAGCACTTATTAGATTGTCTGCAGGTGCGACGGTTTAGCTAGTAAGGTTTCAGATCAGAAAGTCCTTTTAGGTGCATGTTTTGGGTTGATAAGAATAAATCGGCCTTACAGTTGTAATGTAAAAACAATATTTGAATTCTACATACTTTTTCATTAATCTATCATGTCTGTCAAGACTACTCTACTGCCCTCTAGTACAACAAAGTGACCTCCCAGACCACCCAGGAGGACAATTTCTGGAATCTCTTGATACGTGATATCTTCTAATTACCTCTGAGCTGTGCAATGGCCAGACAGACACTCTTATATAGATTAATTAAAAGCTATTTTAAATAAGCTAATGTGTGTTAGTGGGATCCAATTTACATATTCAAAATTGCAATCAACAATAACATGGAAAAAAATACGAATACCTACCAACCTGTAAAGAAAATAAAAATATCTTCACAACTTTATTTCACTCAAACTTAGACCACAACTAACTGAACCAAAACATCTATCATGACTACTGTCCCATATCCTCAGGACTATTCTCCAACTCTGAGTCCCCTGCAGCACTAAGTGAAGGGTGCTCTGGGTGGAGAGCTGTGCCCACCTCCAGTTGCTCCGTTCAGCCTTCTCTCCTGCCCTGGTCTGCCCCCGAATGCAGCCCCCAGGACGGCCTAGCTCCAAGCCAGTCCTACTCCGTCACCACTGCCCTCTCCACAGGCACGGACCTCTACATGCAGACCCTGTGCCCCAGCTACACCATGCTCACCTACACCCACGCTCCTCTGCTTACTAACTTTGGGGTAAGTACTAGAGCTTAGGGCTGGGTGATATGGCGATAAAACATCTAATTTTGATCCAATCCTGTGACGATCTGCTAATCTGATGATGTTGGCATATTGGGATTCAGTAATTCTCAGTAATTAAATGTCTGATCTAATTACAATTGCAAGAGTATAATAAAAACATGTTATTTCTCTGATTTCTATCCCTAATAAGTACAGGTATCAAGATAAATAGCAACACTTTTTCAGCACACAGAATCAAGTTTGACAAAATTCTGAGGGTTCTGATAGTACAAGGCATGCCATGTTAAATCAGTGAAAATTTGTACTGTTGATTATAGTCAGCAAAGTCAGCGCTTCCTGTCAAATTAACTTATAACTCATTATAAAAAATGGCCATAGTTGAAAGGAAAGGTCAGTAGCAGGAGGCTAATGAAGACTGATGGTGACAGTTGTGAGTAGTTTATGTGTTTGTTTTTCAGACCATCCCAGTGGCTCCAGTGCCCACCCCTCTGCCTCAGATGGACACAGACTCAGGGCTCACATACCTGCCTTGGACCACAATGTCCAGCCCTGCAGCGCTGAGTGGGTCTTCCCTGCTCCACGTGCCTCTCTCCATGTCTTTGGCCACAATGATTCCTCAGCTGGACCCCCAAGTCTCAAACGCAGACTCACAAATGCTAGGGCCACCGCTGCAGCCTGTAACAGAAGGTCCGAGTGAGGGACAGAGTGAGGAGGAAGACCATGGGAAGCAGGAGTCTCCCAGCCTTCTGGATAAACTTTTGGAAGAACAAAAAGCAAATGATGAAGAAGCAGATAAAGACTTATACAGTGACTCAATCTATGTCACAAATGTCTAATAAAGGAAATATACCGACATATTAATGCTTGTTACATTGTATAATAAAGAGATTTTATCAACTTTTCAATGCACTGTCATGTCATTAAAGTCTTGAAACCTTCTGTGTGCTATGCATTGAAACAAGCCTCAAGACATACAGGAGCAGCAAGTGTCAACTGGATCTTTTCCATGGCTTTTGGGCAACGTTTCAAAAGAAGTATTTCATCTAGACTTGAAAGAAAAAAATTGGCCATGGGTTATTTATATACATTAAGACATTTCATGAGGCGGGACCAGTCAAAAAGCCTAAGATTGGCATCACGGTCATCCAAAATTGTCCAGATTTGGGTTAGGTTGGAACATTGAGTTATATATTACATTAGTACTGTCTGTTCACCATGCAGCTGGACTGGAGGACCTGTCCCAGGCAAAGCCTACACTAAGCGCTCCAGGGTTTACCCGGGGGGAAACTGCCATGAGAAGGGGCCGGTTGTGCACCTGGAGACACAAAGATGGTATCACAAAACCAAAACGTGCTCGTCCAGCTCATATGGTGGGAATGTGTTTAATGTAATATTTTACACTGAGATGATGGTGGCAACAGAAAAGGAGAGCTTGAACGAAACTTGATTCCTGGAGTGATACTGAGTGCAAGTATGTTCATGTTAGGTATGAGTAAAAGAACAGAGCCAGAGGTGATTTGTAATGTGGATGCAATGGCACGTTTTTGGAAGCTGTAAATGTTACAAACCCCTCACAAGACGGAGCAGGTTTGAGTGAAACAAGTTTGAGCTGCCACCGTATTGAGCTGCCGGTGATACAAACCCACAGCCGTGTGTGGGGTCGCCCAAAGGCATTTCGTTGAGTAGTTGTACAGCAGTGTCATCGGGAGACCGCTTTCCATTTTTGCCCGTGGCATCAGTCAGACCTCATGCCTATTGAACGGTTTAGTGTTTCAAGCTTTAAATACATTTCTACTGCCTGATACGTTTTAGGACTATAGAAAGTTATCGGTGCTTCTCCACTTTACATGTTTACACTTTATAGAATACACAGTTTATTTATTGACTTAACCTCTCTTGTTTTGGGAGAGTCTCTGCTGTAACTTGCCTGTGCTGAGAGTTTGATATCAGGAGCTGTCAGTCCCTTCAATTTAAAAGGTTGTTGCTCAAGGTCACAGAAATCTGGCACCCCCAGGAGACCAAATTTCCCAATACCAACTCCCTTTAAAAACATAGTCCCAGGTTGTAAAAGGTTTAGTGTGTTTTACGCAAATTGATTTATTGTGGACTGGTAGATGCATTAGATTATATTACCTCATATTGATTATTCTGATTATTTCTTTCTTAGTTTAAAACTTGTCATGAACAAGTATTTATGGGGCATGGCAGATAGTTAGGTTGTACCTGTCGTAGTATTCGAAACCGGTCTTGGTCTCGTGACCGGCCTCGAGAACGTTTCTTACGGTCTTGGTTTCATCTCGGACTCGAGCGCATTTGGACAGGTTCTTGGTCTTGGTTCATTTCATTTCATTACGGTGGCTGTTGTCAGCAATAAACTTATACCGAGGTCGCACGGGGCATCTCACTGCAGCCTATGCACTCGTAGCACATCACTACACACGCGCGCGGACATGCCGCCGCTTGAGGACGTGTGCCTCACGTCAGCACGCCGCTCCTCACCTTTTCGCTCTCTCTCCTCCCTGCGTGTAGCGCACATAGGCTCCCTCCTCATTACGCACTGATTAGAAGACCAAGACCAAACTCGGGGCAAAAACTAAGACTAACTTGTCTTGGTCTCGACCCTCGGAGGTCACGTATGTAATGCAAGCAGTGCCAATTTTTAATAGCGAGTTTGTAGTCATCAGCAAATGGCACTGACAATAAGAACTGGGGGAAGCAGAGCTGAATGAATGAGTACACCAGAGAGACTGCTAAACGTGGTTATAAGTGATGACACATGCCCTTTTCCTGGTAAACCTACACCCAAATAACTGTAATATTGGGATTAACAGAGTATTTTAGTGCAAATTTGCACGTGAAGTAAACTGTGTAGCCTAGATAGCAGTTCATTGGAGCTTACACACTGTTTTCGTGTTTGGCTTTATTATTGGGAATAAGTGACATGTCTGGACTACAAGGGAATACTTTTGTTCAAAAACGGTTTGATTGCATTAGGAACAAACAGGGAAAATCCCAGACTGATTCGCTGGAACTGTTATCTGGTTTATCAGGTTTTGAAGACGCAGCCTGTTGGTGTCTCCCCTGTCACATGCGCAGCAACTAACAAGGCTACTTATCGAGCTTTAATGGAGCTCAACAGTGACTGCCTGCTCCGGCTCTGGAAGTAAATATTCCATACATTTTTCCCACAAAAATAATTTTATGATTTAAATTCAAATATTAAGTCTTCAAAGGCATCGTGGAGGCTAACCAGCTACGTGGTAACTAGTATCCATAACATGGTCGTTTTAAGCCAAACCCCCCCCCCCCCCCCCCCCCCCCCCGCAAGATTCGGTGAAAAACGTTTCAGAAATAGATTTAAAATAAAATGATAGGTATTATGGTCATTAGTTACCACACAGAAGATTACCCCTGAGCAAGCCTTCAAATTTTTAATATGATTTTTTCTGGAAAGTCTATGGGAAAAATGAATGAGAAATTTTGTTCTAGAACTGAGGGGGTCCTGTCACTGTTATTATGGTGGTTTAATAGTGCACACAGGGCCTCTGCAGGACACAAGGGGTAGATGGACGTTGTTGTTGTGCCCAAGAAGAGGATAGATTAAAAACTGTAAGACACAGACTAATGTCGAAAAAAGATGAATAAAGCTAGCTACCTCCACACACCCTTCACATACCTTTGCTGGTGGAGGTTGCGGTTATCAATTGAACGCATGCAGCCCTATATAGTCTACACAAGAAAATTAATAATCTGCTTTTGAGACTTTTTCCATTGTGCTGGGCCATAGAAAACTGTAAGAAAGGTTAGCATTTGGGTGTGGCCGACTAGACTAGAAGCCGACCAAGCAGCACAACCACCTCCCCCAGCAAAGGATTCAGCAGCACCTCCACCTTTCCCAGCAAAGGATTCATTGCAAGTGTCACCAGCGTCACCCTCGTCACAGGCCTTGGACCTGTCTGTGACAGCCCCACCAAAGGTTTCAGACCCAGCAGCACCCCCATCATTCCCCCTGCCCCCCCTGCCCCTTCTACCCACAAACCAGCTCTTTTGCTACAGCTACTCCCTCTAGGGACCCTTCAATCCCCTTTTCCTCCACACCTTCACCCATGGCCCTTCCCAACCGTCTAGAAAGCCACATCAGGAATTAAGATGGCTCCCCTCACACCTAATATAGCATGATCAGGGATTCTGGCATCAACTACACTTTCACCACCACAGGTCCTCCCGGCTATCCCCCCTCATCTTTCACCCAGACTCCTCCCTGCTCCGCCTCCTCAGCCTTCACCTAGTCCCTCACCCAAACTCTCCCCTGCTTGCCCACTCCTGCCTTACCCCAGAGCTGTCATCACCAAGAGCTAGGACACACAGGGCCTCTGCTGTCTTAGGACATACAGTCATGATAAAGGTAATATCAGGCTGAGGCCCTGCAATGGAGCTATATCTGCAGTTACACCATGTAGACTGATTAACAGAAGGACAGTTCAACTGTCCAATCAGAGAAATTTAGTTCACGTTCCCTGTAAGAAGATAACATCCAGTCCTGCTGACACTAATCTGAAACTTGCTATGCTCAATGTCAGATCTTTATGTAACAAATCATTTTTAATTAATAACTGTAATTTTTCGTTTAAGCTTTATTGTTTGTTTTTAACCGAAAAAACAAAAACACAGTCAAGACAGTTCTAGTGGAATCAACTCCACCCAACTTCAAATTTGAATCTGAAACACAAGCAAAGAAAAAGAGTGGAGGTGTGTGCAGTTTTTAGAGATAATTTAGTTACTCACAGGTTGTCATTTGGGATGTTTTCATCTTTTGAGTATGTTTCCTTTAAAATTGAGCTAAAAAAAAATCACCCTCCATAGTCTATTTAGACATATACAAACCTCCCCAGCTCTGTCTAAGTTGTATTGATGATTTTACTGAGATGCTTTCAGTCGTATGCACAGACTTTAATGGTTTGGTCATTACAGGTGATTTTAATGTACATGTGGATAATGTGTTTGATAGAAACGCTAAAGAGCTCAGCTCTGTCCTTGAAACCTTTGGTCGGACTCAGCATGTCAGTGAGCCCACCCACAACAGAAGCCACACTGGGCCTGCTCATTACAAAAGGAATCAATATTTCAAATGTCATTGTGGTCAATATTGCTCTGTCTGATCATCTCTGTGTCTTCTTTGACCTGTCTCTTAATCTCAAACCACCAGCTGGTCCTGCAGTTTTTGATAACACAGGTGCACTGTTCATAGAAATGATACACTTTGAAAATGCCTCATATTTGGAACATTCCCAAGAGCTTTGAAAACTGCGGTTATCAAACCTCTTATAAAGAAAAGCAGTCTTGATGCCACAGTACTGAACAATTACCGACCCATCTCAAATCTGCTGTTTTTAGGCAAAGTCCATTTACCAACAGCTTATTAACTTTCTCCAAATTAACAACACCAGTCGCTATGGCTGGCACACTTAATATGGCTATGGTGCGTCTAATTACCATTCTTCACATAAGTCCATAAGACTTGAATGTAGATAAAAGGTCACTTTATTTCCAGGATTAAGGCAAATAAGGCAACAAAACTCCATTTAAATTTAGCGGTCAAAACCTACTGGCCCCTACCGGGTCGCACACCTGACTGCGTCATCAGAAGATGCACCTTTATAACTGACCTGCTCCCCACAGGCACAATACAGGGGTGCCACCTGCAGGGTGACCAAAGCAATACAATTTGGCTTGAACCCACTGGCCACTTAGTTGATTATGGCAGACATAACAATTGCACTCAACACATAAACATGTGAGCCAAATAATACAATTGATTTTTAGAAAAGTTCATTATGCAACTCAACCTAAACTGAGTTCACGATTTTGTTTGTTATTCAGTTGGCCACTAACGGCCCATCCCACGACTTAATTAGGCCACTACCATTGCTCTTAATTATCTCCCATGGTTACACCAACCAGGAAGCATCAGTGCCTATTAGCAAGTCAACATTTGCATCTATGCTTGGGATGATCACTCCTGAAAGGTGGGGAAACTTTGACAGCTGCTGAGAAGTTGCTAAACTATTAATAGTAACTCGCATCTTCTTCTGTGAGAGCACTTCAGGTAGAGAAAGTCATTACTCTCTACACTCGACACCCTCAGACCACTGAGAGAAAAGGCTGGGACCACAGATTCATGGCCCATGGTGCGCAGGAGAATGGCTGCAGCCTCTGCATTAGCTGTTCAGAGCAGAAGGTGGCTGAACTTCCAGGATCCAAAAAGGCATAGGTCTCAATGATGTTTCCTCCTGGAGCCTTTATTTTCACTGGGAGAATGGAGACTGGCCTACTCTGGCCCCTGTGTGCCCATATGTTTTAAGTTCTTCCTCAGGTTCCTGAACAGCACTGGGGAATCTTCTGTTTGTGTGCAGGACAGTGGCGTACATCTGTACCTTATAGTCTGTGCATGTGAGTCTCTGTTCACACTCTGTGCTATTGTGACCGACAAACAAGCATGGAAAGCAGCGTCTCTCTTGTTTCAGCCATTCCATCTTCTCCTTATGCCATTTGACCTTGAACAGCTTGCATTCATCTAAAGAGTGTCCACCAGTTCAGAAGATGCAACCACCAGCACCACTTTCAGGTTCCCCAATGTCCTCCTAAAGGTTACAGTGATGGCAAACACATTTCTGTTCCCTCCACTTCTAGACTGAGAGCCAGGTCTGTAGAAGGACTGTTTCCAAAAGATTGGATAGAACACAATCAGACGTGACATCAATAAATATGACCAGATCTACAAACTTTGGTCTTCTGTTGGTTTCTTCTATTACATCATGTGCTTTTGTTCTCCATTGCTCCTTCAGCTTGAATGAAAGTTTTGCAAAAGTAGTCCTCATATTTTGTGGTATATTCAGTTCTTCCATGTACTTGAGGTTGGTCATCGCATTGAAACAGCCTCGCAGGACCAGAGAATAGTCTTGGAGAACCTTGGCATCCTCAGACTTAATTGATGGCCAGTCCAAAGCCTGTTATCTTTGCCTTAGCATAACCTTCATCTTGTGCCATATGCTGACAGCTCTGCACCAGGACATGTGGCTGGCCATGTGTGAACTGTCAGCAGTCAGCTTGCCCGGCCTTCTTCTCCACTCCATGTTCAAACGTCTTCATGAAGGAAAGTGGATCTCCATCAAATGTGGGAATATTCCTTGATGGCAGAGAGAGTGCAATCTGCTGCTGCACCAGTGCGGCTGTAATTTCATTTTGTTTCTGCATAATGGCCAGTATGTCACCATTGGAAGCATGATGTGAAGTTACATCATGTAGATGATTCCACCATGTCTGTTGGCTTCTGTATAAATGTCTGCATTGTAGGCTGGTATTCTCTTGCCAGTGGATTTAAGGAAGGAACAGGCTCTGACTTTTCCTGCTCAGTTCTGCAGTTTTGGGAAGACAATTCAGATAAACCTTCCTCCTCAGCAGCCTGAAGCACAGCCAACCTCACTGTGACAGCAGCTACCTCAGCCTCCATGTCCAGCTGCTCCTTTCTCCTCCTCAGCTTTGCTCTTCTCCTCTCCAAATGCTTCTGCCGCTCGTCCAGTGCATGGCACTCTTTCAAAGCTGCAACCTTTGCCTCCAATGCAGTGCGTTCTGCCTTAGCTATTACATGAGCAGAAGATGTACTTGATATATTAGATGCCCCACAAACACTTATATGTGTCAAATTTAAATGAACTTGAACTTTAACAGCCACATCAAATCAATAACATCTGCAGCTTTTTACCATCTAAAAAAACATTGCAATCTGTCTAAACTATGGGGCCTCTCCAAACAAGCGATAAGACAGCTGCAGTACATCCATAATGCTGCTGCTCACGTCCTGCCTAGAACCAGGAAGTACGAGGACATAAGTCCTGTGCTCAGGTCTCTGCACTGGCTCCTGTGGCTCAGAGAATAGACTATTAAGCAGCTCTGCTTGTCTCTCCATGGCCGAGCACCAAAGTACATCTCCAACATGTTAGTGTCATATGAACCATTAGACACTCTGAGGACTTCAGGAATCAGCCTCCTGCTGGTACCCAGAGTCAGAACTAAACATGGGGAATCTGTGTTTCAGTTTTATGCAGCTAAAACCTGGAACAGTCTTCCTGAAGATGTGAGACAGGCCTCTACTTTGACAATGTTTAAATTCAAGCTCAAAAAGGTTCTGTTTAGCTGTGCATATGACTGAAAGGTTTTCTACACTCTTCTCTTTTAATGTTAATTTTGATTGATTATTTGTGATTATTTTTGTTTTGATTTGTTTGTGATTTTAATGTCTTTCTTATTCTGTAAAGCACTTTGAATTACTTTGTGTACGAATTATGCTATACAAATAAACTTACCTTGCCTTGCCAATTTGATTTTTAATTTTACACAAGTGCTATACATTTTTGTGTTAAACTATTATCCAATCGCATTACACTTTTAATGCTACACATTTTTGTGTTAAACTCATTAGTCAATCAAATTGCGGTGTTCAAATCACCTCCAGTAACAGTTAAGCAGTCTTTTTGACTGTGACCGAGAAGAGAAGTGCGGTTTGGGGGCATGGTCAACAGTGGGTAAGCGGTAAAATGAGATACAGCTTTTTTAATACTTCATATTAATGCTATTTGCTCTGCGATATTTACATAAGTGAACAAGGTTTCTGCATTGTTATTGATGTTGGCCCTATATGCTTAACTGCCTCTTTCTCTTAATTAATAGCTAAACTAATGTCAGCGCTGGACAGAATTACTATATCACTATAGAAGCAGAATGGATACCACACCAGTTGAAACTCTTGAAGCTAGCTTTCTCAATAAACTTCACTTGCCATGTAAACAAACACTGAGAAATGTGCAGGACATTATAAGCACTGATTAATGTGCGCACACAAATAGTTAGATACCAGTGTATATGATAATATGAGAAACAGAGTGACAATAATTAATATCAAGTGTATTAGTGTTAAATCACCATATTGTTGGCCGTCACAGGGTTTGTTTGCTCTGGTGGTTTTAGAAAGCACCGCCATTACTTAGTAGTAGATTACTTTGACTGTTTTTCTGTAATATTTTCAGATGAGAGGACTGGTCCCTCCCAAGCCCAATTGGAAAATCGTTGTTGGTAAACTGGAGAAAATTTGGACTAACGCAGTTTCATCAATTATTTAAAAATAACACTCTTACAAACTTCTCTGATTTAAAAGAAGAATTTGGACTACTAAAGCAAGATTTATAAATTCTTACAAATGTGCCATTGTATTACTATGTTGATTAACCAAAAACGTATGGCAATGGAGGTTTCAGTGTTAGAGAATATGCCATTAAATTTGAAATCTTTGAAGGGGGCGACTTCTAAAGTGTATAAATTCCTGGCTAAACAAGAGGAGTCATCTCTTCCTTCTCGAAGACATATATGGCAAAAAGACTTGGGTGTTAAATTTAATGACGAGCAGTGGAGTAATATTACTAATACTAATAATAGAATATTAGAACAAAATTATAAATTTTTGCATAGAGTGTACCTGACCCCACTCAGGATGAGTAAAATGTCCTATTGCAGGAGATAACTAGCTTATCTCCTAAATGCAACAGATGTAAATCTCACATAGGATCTTACTTTCACATGTTTTGGGAATGTAGTCAATTAAGAGAGTTCTGGAATTTAATACATGACTTTACTCTCAAAATTGCCAAAAAGTCCCTTACAATATCTCCTATAAGAAGCCTTTTGGGCGTAGAATATGATATAGAAATGAATCCATTATTACAGAAACAACTGGGTATCATATCATACTTAACAAAAAAATGTATTCTATTTAATTGGAATACAGGCAATCCTTCAACATTTGGCATGTTTAAACAACTTCTACAAGATTTTTCTCATTTAGAGTATCAAACGTATGCATTAAAACATAGGATGGACCTATATAACAATTTATGGGGATGCCTTATTGACCTCTGACATTTTAAATGTGGAAGTAAGTCAAATTCCAGACCAGAAATCAAAGTAATAATAAAGTAAAAATTGTGAAGATCATAACGGTTATTGCCATAATAAAATATATACCGTAACAGAGATATAAGACAATATAAACTAGATAATATAAACTGATAATAAATAATTATAATGAAAATTACAAAAGTTTATAATGGAAGTAGAGTGCATAAATAATATCTGCCTGAAGCATGACGTACTAAATAGTATCAGTGATGATGTACTGTGGAGAGGGGGTAGACAGTGACCAATGCAAATATATTATTTATTTCTTTTGTGTTTTTTCTATTACATACACTGTGTGGTTTGTGCTTTCTTTCTGGTCAAGTTCTGTGGCCGTATTATTGCCTTCTATTATTATTACCACTTATTACGCTTATCATACTTGAGTATGTGGGTGCATGTGCATATATGCACGTGCACATTTATGTATACACACACATATGTGTTTGTGTGTATGTGTCTGTGCGTGCGAGGATATATGAATGTACAAGAGTGTGTTAGCCTTAAGGTATTTGTGTCTATGTAACAGCTGTGTTCTTTTCCTCTGTTTGCCCAGTGCCCATCTGGGTGGGAGGGGTGGGAGGGCTGTAAAATGTTAAAATGCAATCAAAATATTAAAAAATAAAATAATAATAATAATAATAATAATAATAACAGGTAAAAAAAAAGGTTTTATGCTGAAACAATAATGCACTTGATTCATTAAGTCAAGAGTTGGTTCTGGTTTAGTACTGGTGTGCGTCCTAGTGTAATCCTTATTCGGAACTGGGCTGATTCTTGTTTGATTCTTGGTCATGTTCATAAATTTTGTTTTAAATTATGTTTTTTTGTTTCCCATTCCAGACTGGAACAAGCACAAAGTCTTGTTGATGGACGTTCTGGAACACCTGTCCAGCATACTAAACTCACACATCTCAATCTCAGACATCCCAGAAATGTGGCACTAAACATCACCACAGAGGAGGGACAAAGTCATCTTCAAACTGTTCTGTATATGTCCCTGACCTCTGTCGGTTTCCGTTCTGTTGCATAAAGAACAGGCGCAAAGGCACGGGAATCGTTCTGTAGATCTTTATTGTCGGTTACAGCAATACAGTCGTCTTAAAGGTAGTGTCCAGCAAAAATCAAAGCAGAGTCTAAAGCAGAGTCTAACAAAGTGAGCAGAGTATAAAGCAGAGTCCAACAAAGTGAGATTGCACCAGTGTTTTGTAATTCTCTCTTTGTGGGGAGTCATACATTCCTGTATGAAAGGAGAAGAAATGTGGCCTTGACCAAAATGACCGGAATGTAGCTGCTATCCTCCCTTAGCATGATAAATGGCGACTGCTGCATGGGAAACAAAACGTTTATGCACCTTTGTAAGAAAGTAAGTAATGTATTATATTTGTATATTGTTCACACCTCTCCGGCTCAGGTACTGTCAGTTTACCTGTTTTTGAGGACACTTATGCCATGGCATTTTTTTAAGTCACACTATATTTGTGTTGTTAACTGAACAGTCTCTGCCTATTCAGTATCATTTGTGCTGATGTATAATACCTTCTAAATCTTGTAATTTGTTAATCTCAATAAATATAAATAATATGACTGGAATGTATTTAGGTTTCAACTGGTAAAAATAAAATAAAATGTGTTAATTTTAACACATCTTGTGTGTTGATTTAACACAATCATGTTAAATGTTCCAACACAATGACTGTGTTAAAAACACCACATGTCCTTAACTAGACACACGGGTGTGTTAAAAAAATAACACATTTTGTGTTGTTTTCAACATGTTTTAAGAGTGTGTATAAGCTAAAGGAAATGTAATATTGGCTTGGCTTAAATCTATCTCAACTTACAACAGTCACCTAGCATGTTGCATTTCCATAATCTTGTTTACATGTAGCCTGTGCCAGATAAAAATACAATAAAAACTGCACTGGACTGGAATTAAAGATGCAATATATAACTTTTCAGGTGGAGTGGTCCGCCACCTGCTTGTCTCCATGGAGATGTTATTACTTTGCCGCAGTATATTAAAATTATCTAATGTGGCATTTATTCAATTGCAGGTGCTTATTGATCAAAAATACTTTCTTACTGTGAGCAGTTTCACTTTCCCACAAACTTGACCTGTAAAACTGGTGATGTCATCTGTTTGTCTCCATGGAGATGTGTTTTTCCATATATTTTTATACTCATTTTTTATAGATTAGGACAGTAACTACAGTCGTACAATTGTTACTAAAACTATCTAGACTAAGTTATCAAGCGTGGTATGAAAGATGAAAAAGTAAATAAAAGCCTCCACTTCCAGTCAGATTGAAAAGTAAATAAGTCACTTTGGTTTGTTTGACTTTGGAATGTGAGAGCTATGCAGAGCTATGAATCAATGGGGAAAACACAATACAATGGAGCAAGAACCACCCTGAAACAAACATTAACTTATGAGTGGTTTGTGTTATATACTTGTTATATAGCCTAGTCTTTTATAGGCATGTTCCATGCGTGACTCACGGAACCTGGGTTATGTTTTTGACACTTACACACACAACACATCATAATATAAAGGGCCTTGTTGTATCTTCATCAAAAACATACCTGTAGTTGTGTTTTCACACATATCTATTACAGAAATCCTGCATATTTCTTCTTCTCTTCTCTCAGAAGAGAGAACAGAAAACATTCTGTTCCACCTTGTGATGTCATGTGATTATACAGGAAGTTCTTCACTGTGTTTTTAAACTCCATACACCTTCACTAGAATCATTTGGATAATTTCAGCCCTGGAAATGCCAATCTTTACTGAACAAAAATTAAAATGTAGCTTTTAACTTGAAAACTACCAGTACATGACGTCACAAGGTAGAACAGAGCATTTTGAGCTTTGGAGATGTAGACAGACTAATAAACCAGGATTACTCAAACATGTGTGAATGAAACAAAACACAAGTCAGAGGAAAAGACAGCATTATAACATGGCTTTTAGCTCACAAGAATCCCTTTTGTGTTATATAGAATCTTTAAACAAAACCTGGACTAGACCATGACTAAAGGTTCTCTTGGCCAAAAAAGGAACAGGACCAAATCTCCATATAACCATCTATAATCTTTGTTCAAACCAAGACAAAACCAGAACAAGTAGGAACAAATAAATGGTCTCAAAATATTCAAAATATATTCTTAATAACAAAGATCAGATTGAAAAGTAATACATCTTTAAATAATCATAAAAGCAGAAATGTGTGTATGGTACCAATATTCAGATTTGCATTTTAAGTACACTAAAATACATGTATGATATACTACAATAGGAGTTGTTAAATGTGAATGGGGTAGCCGTAAGATAAGGTTATCTAACAAACAGTCAAACTAATATCTAAACAGAGGGGTGGGATTAACTGTTTCATCTTTTTTACATGAGTGCTCCCATGACCATCATTAATGTTCTTTTTCATTTCTTTCTTTTTCATGTGTGAGTCTGTATTTGTTTTAACTGATAAAAAGAATATATATATATTAAAATTTAATGGCAAGGGCAAGGTGAATAGCCCACTTACCCCCATGAGTGGGGCCTATACTTTTCTCTCTCCTGTTTTTCTTGCACAGTGAAATGAGAGGGGAACACATATGCAATAAATTAAGTATTCTCAACATATATTTTGGTATTCTAAAGAACATGTCACATACATAAAGGTAATGGCATTCACTTTGCTCTTTTAATTGGTGCATTGTTTTGGGTTGGTCTGTCCTGAGCCCTCCAGCAGCAACAGACAAGTGAAAGCTAATGGGGCTAATGGGCTACACACTGTAACTGCCCCAGGACTCTGTAGAAGTCCTTGTACTCTATAAAGGCCAGACTTTATACTGATCTTATCTGGTAGCTGAGCAACTCAGAAAACATGACACAAACAACTGAATGACGTGGCATATAAAACATACTAGGCGGCTCATAATTAAAGTATTGTGGAGATAATTACAGCATGTTTTTATCTGACATTATCTGGTTTAACTGAGGAGCTTTTTCCCTCTCCTTAAATGTGTGTGTTTGAGCTTTTGATTAATTAATAACAGAATAAACCTTAAAAGTATGAAGCTGTAGATCAATAATGACAAACGTGTCTATGAATAAGTGCGTACAAATATGTGGTGTGCAAAGTCTGTGACAAGCTGGGGGCGTTTAGAATGTGTTATTACCATTATTTACTAATATAATTTTCTATATACATAATTAATACTAAAAGAGGCTATAAAGTACATTCACATTTGTCTTTGGTCATTGGTCTTATAACACATATATGTTAGTCTCCCATGTAACTGTGCAAACAGTACGACTATGTGTAATCTTCTTCAAGATTCATGAGAATGAGTCAGATTCTGGACAAAAATAAATAAATCTAAGACTGCCACGGCGCAAATCTCATTGTATTGAATCATGGATTAATTTTGGCATTTTCAGTGTATTATTAATATGCAGGGGCTGGCACAGCTAGTTGGTGGTTTTATTTCTATTCTGACCCACTGCCTACTTTTCTGTGATTTGGCAAGACACTTCACTGATGCTGTCCGCTCCAGTGGATGGTGTCAACAGAGAGAGAATCCTTTCCAAATCCCTGCTGTCGTGCTCAGAAGTAACAAATGGACAGACTCACTCTTCTTTTTTTTCACTTTTACTCTCCCTCTCTTTGCAGGATCAGCAGACAATACTGAAACACTTTACCTGAAGATTTACAGAACTGCATTTTAAGTGATATTGCTACAAGTAAATCTTTAAAGGCCTGGAGTAAATCTGAGTGTGAAAGGTGTTGCAAGAGACGGCCTTAGCAGGGGATTTCCACAACTGCTTATTCAGCAGCAGGCTGTGCCAACAGGATTTATGAAATACAAACACAATAACATACACTAACTGCAAGATTAGTGAAGTGTGAAGAGAAAAACAAAAAAAGCTCCTTTTTCAGTTTGTTATGTTTGGTTTGGCACACTGCTAAAACTCTGTGATAGTTACAAAGGTCAAGTACACTTCATAGTTCAACACGAGATCAGACTTGTCTTTAGAGACATCTGATACCACACAAGCGTAAGACAGCACTCATATATACAGTATGTGTGTACATGTGTGTGTGTGTGTGTGTGTGTGTGAGTCCAGTGTCCAGTGGATGGTGTCAACAGAGAGAGAATCCTTTCCAAATCCCTGCTGTCGTGCTCAGAAGTAACAAATGGACAGACTCACTCTTCTTTTTTTCACTTTTACGCTCCCTCTCTTTACAGGATCAGCAGACAATACTGAAACAC
>KN475258.1:0-17690 GCA_000787095.1 Periophthalmodon schlosseri
AATATTAGGTCTATGCCACCTCTTACCTACAATGATAAAAATATACCAAAAACAGATTACATGTGTGACACATAACGTGTGTGATGCTAGTTACAAAAGTTGAAGCTCTCGTTTTACAAAGAACAATTTCGGTGAATTTACAATATTAAGTGAATTTACAGAACAAGTGTAACAAGGTAAGTGGAGATCGTACCATGCAGTAGTCTACGTGCATTTACCTGTTAAAGCAGAATTCGCACAAGCTGCCTCTTTCCCCCACTGCTAACACAGAGGAGTACGCGGGGCAGGAGAAGAGCAACTCCCCGACTTTAAACGCTTTGGTCACCCGGAGACCACGTCCTTTTCCTGGGCTGTCAAACCTCTCCAGTCCCTTGATGCTGCCCGTCATGTTGATCTGTCTGTCTCCCAGGCTGTTCAAATGACCATTCACACCAACGCCCTGCTCTGCTGCTCTCCCACTGTGCGACACCCCAAAGATGTGGTCAGCAGCTGCAGGTTCCACATTTTAAGGCTACAGCAGATGCCTCATCCACTAAATAAGGGCTAATAAAATAAAATTGAGATTCAAATGTCACAAAATTAAACAATATGGGACTGCACGATATCAGAACACATTAGGCTGAAAATACAAGCTATAAAGATTTGCATTTTTTGTAACCATTCTTAATTATTATTTTTAATTAAAATAGCGCCAACATCAATTTAAGTGGTCATCTTTGGTACTGCGCTGTTAGCTACTGATGCAAGTAAAACGTCAAATAAACACGGACAAAAGAAGTTAGAAGAAGAATGTGGTGAGTTACTGTGAAGTTTACGACTTTACCCACTTAACGCACCAACATATTACCAAATGGTTGAATTCTAGGCTGTAAATTAGGCCATTTTGGGTTTGAAGACGGATCGCTTCAAAAACAATGATTGTTGACCCCCAATTCTTTCTGTTGGCCTCCTCACACTCTTAGGAGAGGTCTTGGCTGGCCAGGCTGGTGTAGAATGGGAGCAGCGGTGTCATGTTTAGAAAATGGCACGAATTTACTTCTCTGTGGAGTCACTCCCAACGTGAAAGCCCTTTTAGACGGAGGGGACCTTTTTGCGCGGTTGCCTGCTACAGAGTGCAGACTGCCCCAGACAGCACACGGGCTAAGCGATTAACTACAGTAAAATGGACCATTTCTGCTGCAAACTTGCATAAATGTGCTTGGATCCTCCACTATTCCTTTACTTTTTATGTTTGTAAAGCAGCAGATTAGTTGGCATTACCATGAATTCATACTGAGAGCACTCGTTTATATTTTGCAGTGCCCTTTTGGATCAGATTAAATCACATTTAAGGTTTTCTTGGCTAGTTTTGTGTTACATGTGCCTCACAACATACTGCTATGAAGTGTAGCCTATGAAAAGACATTTGGATGTCTCTAACCTGCATTACAATGTATTTTTAAGCTGCTTGAATCACAGCACTGCTTCATGAGCTGGTGAAATGACTGAATCACATCCCTAACCACGTTCAACTCCTGAGCTGCTGACCTGGAATCATGGCAAGTATAGACAATACGGGCTTTAAGTATACTTAAAGAGACACATGATTCTGGACTGTAGGCAACTGTTCAGTATGTAGCATTGCTGTGCCTTATCCTGCATATTGATGACAAACATAAGTTTTTCTCCTTCTCAGGATATGGACAAGCCATGCCTCATGTGAAAGCTCAGAACCTCCAGAATTCACTCACTGAGCTGCAGAGGCTGCACTACCACTGATTAATGACTTGCTGCAGATGCTGTGGTTTAGGTAGTGAGGATTCAGATGGAGGATCATGTGAGTCCTATTCTGCTTTTTGATTGGATAATCATCTTGAGACCCAAAACACTAAATGATAACCTAGACAACTTGATCATCATGTCCAATGTTTTTATAACTGTAATTTGTAATTTTGTAATAAATCAACATTGCAATTGTCAGTAAAACTGGGAAAATGAATATTTAATTTGAACATGTTTACCTATGTGGACATATATAGGTCATGTTTATGAAATTTGAACTACAGATCCTACATACCCTCCTTTTAAGGAAAACATGCCATGGTTGTGCAGTTTAGTAAGGCCATCTGCTGGTGGTTGGAGAAACACACAGGCTTCTATTGATTCCTCTTTCATTCCATGAAACAATTGTCCGTTCACACCGCATTCATAGATCCAAATTATAGATTAAATGAATTGCTTGTTATCAAAACAGGAACTAGGAGTCACCAATCATAATATGACACTTGAATGAAAGGAACCCTCTAGTCTAGCCTGTTGGCTGTCCTATCTGGTCATATTGCGCCCTCATGTGGATGGTAAATGTAAACACATCTAATTTCGTACTTAAAGATTATGAGTTTTTGTATCAGCAATTTTAACACATAAGCAGAGATGAAGAGCTCACGACAGGTGCAATTATGTAACTTGCATCGGCCCTCATCATGAATAAATATATAAAAAATATTCTGAGCAAGATTTGCCTCTCATCTCTGTCCGGAGCCTTTATCCAACCTTGCCCTAGTTTGGCTTTGATTTATTATAATTCCATTTTCCTGTCTTTTCAATCTAAAGATTTGTTTCTCTTCATTTTTAATAACACAGGAGCGCAGGGAGGCATGTCGTCGGGAGATTATGGCCTTCGTCTTTGGCGTCTCGTCTTGATTACATCACAGGAAGCTGATTTGATTTGGAAGAAACCCTCTTGTCCCGGTACGCGATCTCTTTAGACCTCCCCACTGTGCTGATTTTCTTGCATTGTCACAGAGGGATCATCTTGATGAATATGATCTGAGGCATGGGGAGGGAGTGGACGGATTAGGTCAACAGATTATAATTTTTCAATGATGAGAAATAATAAGAAACAATAAATCCTAAGTAGATTTAGTTCTCAAGGAAACCCTGTTAGAGTAAATCATGGGTACATGGCAGCAGAATTAAATGGATACAGTAGGGCTGACCTGTGTGGCCCGTAGGAGACTGAGGTTATATATACAGAATATTTATTTATTTATTTATTTATTTAAGTGTTATAATTCATTTGGAAATTATAATTATAACAAGATATAGAAATGTGCAGGTTGTTAATACTTACTCACATGTGATTTTATTTTGTAGGCACCCTTGTGTATTTTTATACTGACAATTACAATTTAAATGCATCAAATATACATAAAATATATTTATAGTGCCGTTGGTTTGACATTTGTACTTGTAAAGTGAGACAGGGGCTTCTCTGAGCTTTGCACTAATCTAGAAACACAATATGAAAATTAACTTGATACCCTGTAATGTTTTACACTTATAAACTTTAAAGGCACATACATTCTACAGTGCAATACTCCACTGTCAAACTTATTTTGGTCTGGTGGGGAGCATTGTATGAAGCTCGTCCCCTGATATGGCTATCGAGTGCTTGATGTGTTATGTAGATGATGGAGATATGAAGTGTATAGTGACACTGGGCGCTCGTAAAATGCCAGTGGATAATCCACCTCTGCTGCCAGGTGACAGAACAGTGTGTGTGAATGTGTGCAGGACCTAAGCTACTCTTGTTCTTGCAGTACTTGTCCTCAGCTTGTACTTGTGACCTTGCCATGAGGCCTGTCCCACCCGCACCACTAAGCAGGGGTCAGAAGCAGGGCACTGGGTGAGATGGATGAGGCGATGTGGTGAGAGAGGAGGGTGCATTGTCCCGGTGCATACCAAGACTGTGTGAAGCCCCTGATATTCCCTTCAGCTAAATATGGCCACAATACAGTAAATCAACATTCCTTGTTGACTGAGACATGTCTGTGAGCTGTGTCTCCTGTCGACTGCTATAGAGCCCAGCCTTAGACCTAACCCTCACTGTCTCCACTATAGTCACTATAGTATAGGGACTGGGGCCTAATGACGCCTGGCTGGATGCTCCGCCGGCTGTCCGTCTTAGCCCCATCTACCACTGTTTATCCATGTGTCTTTGCTTTGGCTCAGACCTGCGCTGGAGGCCACTGCTCTGAGTGCAGTGCGCTGCCCCATGTCACCCACCTAAGCTCTGCTTTCACTGGGCGGCTTAGCGCCTCACCCTCCGCCTGCTTTATGAGCAGACAGCTGGGCTAATCTAGTGCTCGTCTTTCTCCTTCGCTATTGCCTTATCACTTTAATCACCTCCTCCTCAGATTCTCTTTACGCCACCCTTTTTTTATAGCTTATACACAATAAACTATTCTTCATACAAATGACATCAAACTTAAATTAAGCCTGTGGACTTAGGTCCATTAAGGTCAGTAGGTGTGAAAGGAAATAGTGATGAAACAGTTTGGTGTTTATTTTCAAGGTTTAATGGACTTACATTAGGCTAAGTGTGGTGCACATTACATTAACCTCCACTCTTCCTCTGTGTCCTCCACCTCCTTCTCCTGCTCCTGTCCTCTTCAGGCGTCCAGCTAAACTTAGAAGTGACAACAGTTGCAGGGTGACACCGCGGGCCAAATCAGAGCAGAACAATAGCCTGTGCAGCACAGTCACTCCATCCTCCCCTTTAATAGACTGCCATTGTTCTCTCTTTGCCGATGCTCTTTGGGACAGTTTGTTAGCTATGCTAATGAAGGCTGGGCTTGTGTGGATTTAGTGAGTGGGGATTTGATGCTCTTTAACTGGGCACTTTTAGAAAGGGGAGGCGGTCATAAGTGTGGCCAGTCGGTTATTTACCAACAGTTAAATGTCAGAGCTGTGGAACGGAAACAAGGCGGCAGTACCTAACAGATCTATTACACTTCTCATGCTTCTATATCTGCACATCATCAGGACAGTCAGCGAAATGCAGAAAAGAGGCCTTATAGAGAATATGGTTCAGTGTGCAGCCTGTACTGTATGTGTCAGCATGTCAGAGTCCTTGTGAAAAACAGTTGAGTAAGACAAGATGCGCAGACTACAGTAAGTATAGTGCAGCAGTCATCCAATCATCAGTAAGTCTGCAAATAGCCTGGCCATGGCTCCTTTGAGCTTTCGTCTGAGAGGAATTCTCTTTCTCCTTGGTGTATTAATAGTCCTGTGCATTGTTTCCTATTGCACCACTGCTGCAATCAAAGGAAGTTGGCCGCTCAAGTTTACAAATATTTTCCTTTGTACCTAAGTTTAGCCCATGCTAAAGTTGCCCGTAGTGTTCCTGGTGGATGAGGAGCATGCTTGTGCGTATTATGTCAGTTGTGTATTTATTTAAGTATGTAATCCTATATATACAGGCATTCAGGCTTTAATTGTTAAGTGTGTAAGCCGCGCGTGGACTATGTGACCTTAGTGTGACAGTTCACTGTTTCGACAGGTTGTTGGCAGGAAGCTATGGTGTTTATTTAAATGCATGTTTATAGTGACGACCAGTTAACAGAAGGGTAGCACCATTAGGTCCAAAACATGTAAACATTTCATTCCATTATTCTTTCTTAATACAGATTAAGAACACACATTCTCATGATGCGAATGCATTGCTTCTGACAGTACAGAAATCATTCATTTTGACCATACAAGTGTTAGATTTTTGTCTTTATTTGATAATCTCAGATTTTCCACTTGTGTATAAGTACATGTACAGTACTGATGCACAGTGATGTGTGAAGGTGCTGTGGCCAAGTGGTGGCGTTGAGGCATCATCGGTCACTTGACTCTGACAGTGACTCACCAAGGGCACAATGGTATTAGTGAGATTCTCCGCAATGTGACAGCTTGCTCTGGCTAAATGGTGTAATAATCTACCCCCCTCTCTCTGCCGTCCACGCACACACACACACATACACACACACAACCATTCCCGTGTATTCTGCCCTCCCCACACCAACTGGCACAGATAACATTGTCTTAAGCTATAAAAAAGATGTTTTTCCCCTCTCTCCATTGCGGTAATTATTGAATTAATGCAGATGGAGAGAGACATCTGCATGTTAAAGTGTTGGCCTCTCTCTTATGCACAGCAGATGTTCCCCTGTCATTTACTCAAATTACGCTGCTTAGATACACGCGGCAGAACGGCAGCGTGCGAGGCGAGCACACAAAGTTACTGGCCAAGGCGACATTGTCTTACAGCCCCATGTCACTCACTAAATTCTACATCTGTCCTTCAAGTCAAACACACCATGTCCCCTCTCGTAATGAAAGAAAATAGACTTTATAGCATGATTGGGCTATTTACTTGTAAGGACACCTCATAAATGGGACAGTAGACAAATCCACAGGCAGGATCTGTCACTCTTCAACTTTGTACGTTTTTAGGTTGACCTCTATTGTACAACATCCTCTTGAGGATTAGAAGCCGTAATTTAAAGTAAGGCCTACTGTAAAAGTGTGTGTCTAATACACTGCACGATAAAAGATAAACAGGGTACCTTCTCCTTGGGATTATAATGCAGGTTGGGTCAACCTCATCTCGCTGGATTATGCTGATAAAAAAGTCTTGTTATATTTGCAGACAGTACTTATTGTATTAACCCCAAAGTAATCTTCTTCCTCTCAGAATTTTAATATTTTTGGCAGTAACTAAAGTATAACGTACAAAACAGCAATTAATTTAGGTACTTGTTATTGGACCGACACAAGCAATATGAAATATTTGAGACATATACTTGTCTGCTGAATGAGGATATGGTAATTGGGTTAAAAATGACAAACTGTAATTGAAATGTATTAATTTAATTTCTATGTTTAAAAAAAACAATAAACACATCAAGACATGTGACATGTTGTAAGAAGTGTGTCCCACCATCATACAGATTTTTATTTTGTTTTTGTAGAGAGCGCACACAAACTCCACACACAAACCCCCACAATCCCAGGGAATCTCTTCTTTCTGTTGTACGCCCAAAAGCCTCACAGCCACCACATGCTTTCTCACTAACACTGCCAGTTAGCACTCTTAACTCTCTCTGATAAGACTTTACTTTCTGACCCACATGTTAAGAAGTTCAATTCATCTGATGTACCACGAGCGCGGACCGGGATGCAGGCAATGGAAAGACCTACAGGCAGAGAGAGGAGGCATGATATGTTGGATACTATTTATTTTTTTCTTTTTGGGTGGTGTTGTTTGAGAGGTAGTGTTAGTGCAGTAAGGAGCTCAGCAGTCTAAAGAGGCTTTGGTTCAGAGGGAAAGATGGGCCGTTTTACAGCGAGGCCAGAAGCCCGCTTGATTAATGGGCCAGGATAATCACCTCATCAAATCACTCTCACTTATTAAATCTTGTTTAATATCGTAATGAGGGCCCTTCTGAGCAGCTTTGCTAAATTCTCATCTCTCCTGGGTTCTCCGCGGCTTTTTCTCTTCCTAATCATTCTCTGTGTCCAAACATTGCTCTTCTCACACATTCATAGGGACCAGAGGTGGGTAGAGTAGCCAAAAAAGACTCTTGATAGTGTTGTTAGTTATGTGAAAGTAAAGCATTTATGAAAAAAAAAAAAGCTCCAGTACTGAATAACTGATATGTAACATGTAACATATAGGCAGCCAAAGAATAAATGGATCCGAAGATTCAGCTTTTTTCAAAGATAAATATTGTAAGGTATGAGAAACACAAATATTTAAACCCCTCATATTCTCAAGATTAAGCTTTTGTCACTTAATGGACCTATTCCTAGACCTTTACACAGTGGAATGAGTAAATAAAACCTTTACCTTTAAGTTCTGTTATTTCAAATGAATATCACTGAAGTATAAGTCATAAGTAAGGTATGGTAAAACTACTCTCAAAAATATTTCTTACTCAAGTACATCTGATACACTTCTTCTTCATCTGATACACTACCCTCCCTATTCATATTGTCAAAATATAAAGTCATAATTTTGTGTATTGGAATCTTTCATTCCCTTGTTTCTGATGGATGTTTTATGAAATAGCCTTACCATAAATCTGTGTATGCAAAGGTCGGAGCATTGCCACTACCCGCGTCTTGTATTAGAGTTTATGGAAACACTTGAGGTGAGTTAATATCTGGGCTGTCTCCCTGTGTATGATTTGTGATCTCTGATATCACAACAAAACCAGTGTCTCAAAGGGAGCACTCATGTGCGTGTGAGGTTATAGAAGGATACAGTCTATATCTCCTTCACATGACCTCCTGTGGAGTGTGTAATTGGCTTGAAGATGTCAATAAAACATCTTAGTTCAATCAAGGAATATGCATGTTAGGAGCCAAGGCCCTGTAGTGTATTTTCTAAATTTCACAATGAGCAGTGGTGGATGAAGTACAGATACAGAGGTAAAAAGTTAACTCAAGTAAAAGTATCACATGAAAAAAGTATTTAAGTACCCATTTAAAAATGTACTTTAAGAGTGTAAGTACTTCAAGTGTTTTTAATTTGAAATGATACAGCTTTTGGTCAAAAGTAACAATACAAATACATTTCTTAATTTTTCTCATGAATTTTATGTATTTATTTTTGTTTGCTCAAAGCCGAAGCTTGAATTTGAAAACTTTAGTCAGGATGTTACCATGAACATGGTAAAAATAACCTGCTCAAATCATATGAAAAATACTTTTTACTTTTCAGTCCAGTTAAAAATGTAGTGTCGTAGAAAGTACAGATACCTGCTGTCAAATGTAGTGAAAAGTAAAAAGTATCCTCTGTAAAATTTGTACTTAAATACAGTGCTTTACTACTTGTACTTGGTTACCTTCCACCATTGATAATGAGCATGCTAGAACCTACATATGTCCAATCTCAGTTATATTTGTTTTGCAGCAATTGAAAGTGCGCTATGTAACTTTTCTGGTGGTTCTACCACCTGCTTGTCTCCACGGAGAAGACATTTTAAACTTTTATCTCCATGGAGAGAAGTGGGACAAGGCATATATGACATGACAACATTAACAGACACATTAGCTGGCAAATATTTGCACATTGGCTCATAGTTTACCACAATGTTGGAATAAAACGGCTCATGATTTAAAAGATAGAAAAGATCATTTCAGTGTCATTTATTGGAACAGTGCATGTTAATATGAAGACGAGTACATTAGAACATCACACATAACATACTAAATGGGTGTATTGGATTGATGTATTTCTGTAGTGTCAACATGATAGATCTTGGCCATAAGTAGCTGCTTCTGGCATGTAATTTGTAAAATGTCAAATGCTGAATCATGTTTTCCTTTGCTCTATTGTCTCTATTTCTATTATCTCTCTAAGTGTGGCTTTGTCCTCATCCCAGAGATCGTCCAGAGCCTTCTTGTCTCTGAGGGCAGATCTGGCAACAACTGGCTGAAGGTGACCAGCCCAGGCTTGAGAGGGAGGTTAGGGCTCCATCTTCCCCCCGAGTGCCTCTCATTTTTCGCCTTTATTGTTGGGGAGCAGCTGTTGTGTACCTGGCCCTCATAAGCGGCGCCTGTTTCTGGGATCTTGGCACCCGAGCTCCGTAGGCTTTGAATACCAGAGTGAATCAATTCTTAAAGATGGGTGTCTGCATTGGGCTGTCACATGGGCAGCCCCGACCAGTGTGGGGCTTAGGGAGGCTCTGAGGCTGGAATGCTCTTTGATGGAAGAGGCAGAAGTATGAGGAGGGAGGGGTGCAAAGGAAAATATGGCGACTGGTTGGACCATTGTTATGCCAAGGAATGCCCTTGACGGACGTGGAAGGATGTCTTTTGCCCCTGAACTCTGCTACATAAGGATACTATAGGAGTACATGGCAAAGTGGCAAGACACATCTTAGCATCTCCTCATAAATGCCACCAGAAGCATGGCTCCCCGCTGCTTCCTCCTCTGTCCCGTTAACTATGTGTTGAAAGTGGCTCTAAGACATGGCATGTGCGGGCGGCTTAGTGTTGAGTCACTATTTCAGTGTGTAAAGGTTGGCCAATTATTGCAGGGATGCTATAGGGCCCTAGTCATAATACCCATCGCAGCAAAGACAGAGATTGACAACAGCTGAGCACAGACAGTGATGGGCGACCTGGCTTACGGGCCTAACCTGCCTCGTGTCCACTGAAGTAACCCGAGAGAGGCCAGATCACAGGCAGCACAAGAAACAGATTGACACAAAAGATAACCTTCGCTCATTCTCACTTTTGTCTTTTCTTCCTCCTCCCTTTCAGAAAACAATACCCTCCAGACCACCCCTCCCTGTAGCTCCTATCTTGAAAAAAACAGGTTTATTAATAGTTCAGAGCAGGGTGCTTGGGGCGAGCTACACTAGAAGGTTAAGGATGAGGGGAGCGGTGAGCAATCTCGGCTTGCAGCAGTCATAGCCACAGTGGTTGTAGCGGTGTCTTTTTAGAGAAAGATCCTCGTGCTTCGTATCCATTTCATGACAAATAAATACCAGAGGCTCTGGACAGAAACAATGGTTTGGCTTGTGGGTGGTGATGGTGGCTGTGGGAGGTGGTGGGACTGGCTGTTTGCCCCTGCAGCTGTCCTGGTTGTCACTCCTTGTCTTAAGGCTCTCTTCTGGCTCAGAGCAGCAGCCCGTTGGATCAAGGGGATGTGTCATGGTGCATGTGTGTACGTGCATGGCCTAGCCCCGAGAGATACTGTGAGGTAATTCTTGGTACTCGGCAACGTCTGAAAAAAAGGTCCCAGACACAAAAGGCGGGCTGAACAGTGTTAAGACCCCTTCGGTATGGAGCAGACCCCAGGCATGAGGTCATCTGCCTTGCTTTAGCAGCCTTTGTCCCCTACGGTGATTAACGGGAGGGGTGGCTATCAAAGACAATTGTGGGATCGGTTGCAGCCATGGATGTCAGTCATGATATTGCACCATAGATAAAACATGTTTAAAGTTTGTAGACACGATTCTTCTCTAACTGCAAATTAAGTGTCTCAAGAATGGGTATGGGACTTGCATGTTTATGGCGCTATACGCACATTTTTGTGGAGTGAAGTAAAAACGTACAGACATAGAAAAGCAGCTCTTATGGTCAAATTACCCATTTTACAGATTGTGAACATGATGGTGGATTGTTAGCATGCTAGTTGTTGTTAGCAGTGGCAGGATGCCCAAACTCCACTTTGGCCACTCAAAGTTTTGAAACATGCTCATCAAGTCAACACAGTGAAAAATTGGGATGCTTGTAATGCATTAAGGAAGAGAACAATGAGTTTGAACAGCTGCAAAAAGTTTGAAATGAACTAGTTCTGTTTTTCACAATTTTTTACTGTAACAATTGTGCATTTAATTTTCCATATGTTTTGAATTGTGTGCCTTTTCTGATGCAGCCTACTATTTATCCAGGTTTGGGACCAGCACCATTGATACATTGGCTTGGGTATCAATGCTTTGTAATCGCATTGCACTCTTGCCCTCTGTTCATCACCTAAATAAGAAACATGGCGTCTGTGAATCTTTTAATCTGGACTGATAACAGCTGATAAAATTTAATGCACTGCTAATATTGAGCCAATAAGCCAGTGAGAGCACTACAAAGGAGTAAAGCAAATCTCTTATCCTGCCTCTCTCACTCTGTATGTGGCCCTTATGTCTCCGAGATTAGCCCTTGCTCAAACACCTCCTGTTCATCTAAGTAATTAAAACATCTGAATTATGGGATTATAAACTGCTTTCCGTTTAATCCAGCCCTCCATGCACTCATGAATTTGCCAAATGGGGGAGTAGGAAAGTACAGTATATTGCAACTGTGTGATTTCTGATTCATGGATTGACAAAAGGCAAAGGATGCCAATAATGGCTATTAAAAGAGTTGGTGTGTGTTTGAGAGAGAGGGATGGAGAGATCAGGGGAAGGATGGAAAGAGACACACAGAGGCCAGAGCAGCTTTGCCCCGATGCCATCTGTCTTGGACCCACTAGACCCAGTTTAGACTGGAAGAAGCCAAACCAGTTCAGTTCAGTCAGTTGCTAATACTCAGCTATGTGGATACAAATGCATGTGTGCGGAGGTTAACCGGGTCACAGTGACACAATACAGAATATATTTAATATAATATTTATGGAGATGAGCAATTAAAATCAATCAATAAAGACAAATGTTTGAAGTGACAGTTCAAACCAGAAGTTTACATACACTATATAAAAAGACACATATGCTTTTTTTTTTCTCACTGTCTGACATGAAATCAGACTAAACTTTTCCTGTTTAGATCAATTAGGATGACCAAAATTATTTCTATTTGCTAAATGCCAGAATAATGAGAGAAGGATTTGATTCAAAGTCAGATGTTTACATACATTTTATTAGTATTTGATACCATTGCCTTTAAACTGTATGACTTGGGTCAAACATTTCGGATATCCTTCCACAAGCTTCTCACAATAGTTGGTAGGAATTTTAGCCCATTCCTCCTGACAGAACTGGCGTAACTGAGCCAAGTTTGTAGGCCGCCTTGCTCGCACATGCTTTTTCATGTCTGCCCATACATTTTCAATAGGATTGAAAATGCCACCCCCATACAGTTACAGTTGGGATGGTGTTCTCAGGCCTGAAAACTTCCCCCCTTTTCCTCCAAACGTAACAGTGCTCATTATGGCCAAACAGTCTCGCGAATATTTAAAGTATATGTCCCTGTGTGCATTTGCAAACTGTAATCTGGCTTTTTTATGTTTCTTTTGGAGTAATGGCTTCTTCCTGACAGAGTTGCCTTTCAGCCCACAGTACAGTACTCGTTTCACTGTGAGTAATGACACACTCTTACCAGCTTCAGCCAGCATCTTCACAAGATCTTTTGCTTTTGTTCTCGGGTTGATGTGTTCATTTCGGACCAAAGCACGTTCATCTCTGGGACACAGAACCCATATCGTTCCTGAGTGGTATGATGGCTGGACATTCCCATGGTGTTTATACTTGCGTATAATTGTTTGAACAGATGAACGTGGCACCTTCAGGCATCTGACATCATCATCTGGGTTTTCTGAAATTGTTTGAATTGCATACTAATCTTACTGTATGTAAACTTCTGACTTCGAAGAAAGTAATGAAAAATTGTCTTAAAAAATTCTTCTCACGTTATTTTGACATTTAGCAAATAGAAATCATTTTGGTAATCCTATTTTGACCTAAAACAGGAAAAGTTTAGTCTGATTTCATGTCAGACAGTGAAAAAAAAGTGCATGTTTCTTTTTATATAGTAAATATAAACTTACGGTTTCAACTGTATTTTATTGGTGTGACAGTAAAATAAATAGTTGCCTTCAAGGATACCCACAAACCATTACCGGGTTGAAAATCTGTGTGTCTTGTGATGTGATGAATTGACTTTTTCATTCTTTGTGGATGTGGTTCAGAAGGTCCCTCAACAGGTGTTTGGCTCAAGGGTGTGATAGTTCTGTGTGGCAGGGCAGTTTGAGAAAGTCAGATTTGTACCCTCTGATTCAGTGTTTTTGTAGATTGTTGCTTACAGAAAAAAACAGTGATAGACGGGAAACAGTAAATGAAAAACAGAGTGGAGAAAAGACCTAAGCCAGATTTGAAGTCAGCTGAGGTATGTGTCATAGCGCATTATTTGCGTGAATGAAATGCATAGCATGAGGACTTTTTGGCCTGTAGGTTTTACGAGACTGACGTGGGGATGAATATTTGAGAGAGACATTCAGCAAACTCTGAGGGAAGAAACAAAAAAGTAGGGCTGAAACGATTAATTGAGTAATTTGAATACTAAAAAGCTTCGATTCTTATTTTATTGCCTCGATGATGCAGTTCAGATTCAGTAAAACCACGTGAAACTGAAGCGTACACGGAACCTTTGCGGTGCTTGTTTCCGCACGGAACATGTTTTCACACGCCGCCTGCACAGCACCGACTGCACAACAGTGAAGAGAGCGGTGTATTTTAGATCCACGAGTGAGTTTAGGGAGCGGAGTTTAGTTGCGTGCGAGAGCACGGAGGACGTGTTTATGAAAACAAACCTCCTTTTATTGAACAATAAAAGACCGTGGACGAGACGCGAAGACATGGAGTATAATGGAGGCTAAAGAACGTCACACGGAGCTAGCGCTGCAAAATGACTCGACCTCAGTGCTGCAGACAGCTTAAAGCACAACACCGCAGGATAAACACATGCAGATGTTTAACTCTTATCGTATCTGAATTGATGGTACATAACACTTTATTTTCTATGAAATGAATTCATAGAAATTGTAGCTATAGTTCACATTTAATGTACAGTCTGTTAACAAGTAAATTGGTAATAAATATTCTAGTTATATTATATATATTAGTAATATTCTTGGTCTGGTTTATCTATCAAGTGAAATGGTTCTGTTTTGGGGTGCAATAAAAATAAATGTTATTTCAAGCAGAAAAACTACATATTTGTTTTGTCTATGAACAACTTTAACTTAAAAGAACAACTAATATGCTTTTAAGGATATTTTATGGAAGGTAAAAAAATAAATAGATTACTCCATTAATCAAAGTAAATAATCGATAGATTACTCAATTACTAAAATAATCAATAGCTGTAGCCCCTAAAAAAGTGAAGCATGCGTGTTGTGACCTAACCCCATAACACAGCATTGAACTGAGTCATTGTGTTGGACATGTCTTCAGTTTACTCAGATGCTCTGCACTTATGCTTTTCCACAATGGCGGCTGACGAAAAGCATCATTACATGGGAGTAAGAATGATGTGTTGTGTGTAGTGTCCAGTCTCTTCTTCACGATAGAGTGGGCAGAAGTTATGTTTCCCATGTGCATGTTGTCCGTTAGCCCGCACATACAGTAGGCTCTGTTTGTGGCTCTGTATGTGCATGTGGGCTGTGGATGTGTTCATTATGCCGCTTGTGCTGGCTACAATAAGGCCTCCAAGTTGACACTGTGACAGAGGGGGCCCTGCCGTCCAACAACGGAGGCTTTGTCGCGGAGCTTCTCTTGGCTTGTTATGGACTTCCTTCTCTCCCTCTTTCTCTCTTTTCTACTGAGCCCATTTTCTTGTCTGAAGTCTTAATTTGGGGCGAGCGGCCAGTGGGCAGAGAGCATAGGAGAGAGAGAGAGAAAAGGGAGCGAGAGAGAGAGAGAGGAGGTGCAGAGTGGAGCGAGGCTTTGTTCCTCCTTTCCCAGGCTCCTCTCTTGAGTCTCTGAGGCTCCAGTTGCATCGCAGCTTTCCAGAGAGAGACAGTAAGAGAAAGAAAGAGTGAGTGAGAGGAACAATGCAGAGATGGAAAAAGCAAATAAGGATACAGACACAAGATTTCCTCAAATGTCCAAAACAGAAGAAGAAAGTAACGAGCAATTTGGTAGTGTGTTAATTAAACTTCCCTAATTTTAACCACTAGATGTCTCTATGCTTGGAGCAGAATGACAATTTATTCAGAATCTGAATATATAATATATATATTCTACACTGTATAATATGTAATTACCCCATCATATATAGTTAATACATATATAGCTATACAACCACATTACATGTTACCCTCAGTAAAACAAAACATAACTTTTTTGTTTTATGTTCATGCATAGGTACTTTTTATAACATACAATTATTGTGCCACAAGACGCTAAATGCCCAACTCACTTCTTATTCATTGTATTACTAATATCCAACATCGAACATCCTGAAAAGTAAAAATACAGTTCTGTATCATCTGTGATGCTGATGAAGACAGTCATTTTGAAAGAGTGGGTGTCTAAATGAAGTGAAGTGCTTTATTTGGCTGCTTGTAGGTGGACTGTGCAGGAAGAAATCAAAACAAAGTCCTTATGTTGTTCGTCACACAGGTACTGAAACTGAGGTGTTATATCACTTATTTTAACCAACACTGCCTGGACTCAAAATGACACTATTATTATTTTAGTGTTGTACCTTTTATATTCAAACTTTAGCTAACTAATCTGTTACAGACAAAAACAAATTAGTTTTAAAAAGTATACATTGAATTTAACTGTCCTGCTGAGTAAATGAGTCAAATGATCAAATGTTGCATAAATATCATACATACAACTTAGTTATATGGGACCAATAATCATGCTATATTTTCACGTTAAAGGACCCATATTTTCTGGTCTATGTTATAATGTTGTTTCTTTCTCAAAAACATACACAGAGTTGTGTTTTGTTTCATTCACACATGTCTAACACACAAAACCTGCATATTTAGGCTGAGTGCTTCTCTCAAACAGAAAACACTCTTGTGATGTCATGTGGTAATAGAGGAAGCGCTCCACTGTGTTTTAAACTCTATACACCTTCACTAGAATCATTTGGATAATTTTAGCTCTGGAATTTCCAATCTCCACTAAACAAAAGCTAACTGTTACCTTGAAAAATACCTCTTCATGACAAGGTGGAACAAAGCATTTTGAGCTTTGGTGATGTAGACAGACTAATAATAAAGGGTTACTCAGATATGTATAAATGAAACAAAACAGAACTGTGGGTATTCTTTTTGATAAGGTAACAACATTATAACATGGCGTAAAGAGTCAATTTAGCATAATTTGTACCTAGCGCCCTGCCTTTTTGGGGACTGCAGCTGTTGTCAAAGCATACAGTCTTATAAAAACATCCAGTGGAAAATGTTCTTGAACCTGGCGTTTGCGATAACAAGTGACCACAAGTGACTGGAGGAGGGGCCCCTGCTCCCACAGAGGGACCTTGGGGACCGTGTCAACGTTTTCTGTGCTAGAGCGGGGACAAACATTGGGCAAACATTGGGAAAGTCTGGCAGCAGCCTTTGAGATAGTGGGCCGTTGATCTAAGACTGAGAAGCTAAAGTCCACTATCTACTGTGTGTGTGTGCCTATACCCCAGCCAAGGTCCTGCTGACACAAAGCAAACATGGATACCTGAAGACAATGACCTTTGAACCCGCTGGGAGCAAAAACAGGAAGTGGTGAAAGTGACTTCCTCCCCACAGGGCCAAGAATGATTCAGGTGGAATAATTGTACGTACATTACACGGGTCGCTGTAGACAGAAACACTGGCACATGGGGAGCGCAGATGTGGGCAGAGCTAGAGGAAGAGAGTGAGTCTTCAGATGTAGCGACAGATGGTATTTGATTACAGAGCAGACGGTCGGTGTTGTACAAAGATGCTGCCTCAGCCCAACCTAAGGAGCTGTAGCCCCCGGTGAAGGCGAAAGAAGATAGAGGAGAGAGAGAAGAGAGAAAAAGGAGAGAGAGGAGGGGTCTGCCGAGGGGAAAGCAACACGGGACTAAAAAGAATAAAAGCAAAGCATGCAAGAAGCAAGAACACAAAAGGAGCAACTCCAAAAAAATGAGCATCAAAGTGAGAGGGAGATTGAAAAGCGAGTGAGGCATCAGAACAAAAGGAGCAGAGCGACGGGCAGGCCTGGTGGAAAGTACAACAGAGGTCATGATAAGAAACGCTGAGATGACGCACACAACACAGGAGGCCTTTTCAAATACTGCCTTCTTCTTTAAAGACTCACAAACTTGCCAACAAAACGGAATGATACCGTATGTCAGCACGCACCGGGAATACCGGGAACACTTCTAACGTGATTCTGTTCAGCACTTTTGGGCTTCACAAGTTGTACTTGTGTGTTTTAAATTCATATAGGCCTAAAGGCATCATAACAATATTAACATGTAATTTATAGTAAAATACATTTTTATAATTTATATTCTACAATTTCCCCAGACTGGTATGTATGCAACTGCATTAGTACTGTTGGCCCAAAGTGTCACACACCCAGGTTGCACATGTCACATTTATTGGAAGACCTACTGTCATAAGTGTCATGGACAAAGCGAGTGGTACAAAACAGCATCTGAACTCAAATAAA
>KN475258.1:21018-37307 GCA_000787095.1 Periophthalmodon schlosseri
GGAGCTCTTGGAGACAGTTGGGGGATTTGAAAATCTCGGGCACCTCGCTGTCCAGTTTACAGATGACTTTGTAGATGGCCTTCTTCCAGGAGGGGTCCACGTCTTTACCGGCCACTATGGCGTTAAAAAACTCTCTGAGCGTGACCTCTGCCACCTCCAGAAACCGGTCGGGCACCTGCACACAGACAAGAGAGAGAGTACATATTAAAATCTATACCATAGTGTGGATGTGCAGACTTGGATAAAATCAATAATAAATCATAAAACAATAATATAATTATAAGACTTTTACAATGGTATTTGTGATCAAAGTGAAGTACACAGAATTCTCTATAGAGTCAACGTAAAGTGCGACAAGTAATGTAAACAAGGGCCAACAGTTATGATTAGACTAATAAAAATAAATGACATAATCTTTATTTTGTTAAATGAAGGTGTAAACTGACATAAAAATGTCTTCCTTGGTAGTGTTGATGACATAGGTAGAGGTGTTCGTGGTTTTTTGAAATCATCGCTACTTCCTGTATTTTGTACTTAATTCCTTCTTAACATTTTTGCCACTTAACTCATGTAAAACTATGAGAAATATTTACCACAAGTACTATCCCACCAAACCAAGTAATAATTAGAAAAAAACTTAAAACCTATCACTTTGAACATAAACAGTAGTACAAACAACGCTTGGTCTTGCAGAAACAGATAAAGTTTTCAGATGACAAAACATTTTAAAGCAATAAAGTAGAAATGGAAGCTACTATGCCCAGAATTTATTGAGACTATACATGTATTGTCTCATTGGTAACTTCCTTAAAATCTTATCAAGTGAGTGGCCACTTCTTCTAAAATTCTCAGGTTTTCTCACACATTACGCACACGTCTCCCACTTCCCCTGTGCCACTCTGAAGTATGTGACAGCTTTATGGACGCCCAGTAAATCTGCATGTAACGTAACGAGGAGCAGTGAAGGAGCGGGGCAGGCCAAAGAGGAAGTACTAAACGTTTTGGGAGTACGGAGACATGCTCTTTAGTACTCCTGACAGTTGTGTTCACTAACACTATGGAGATGATTAGTCTGGCAAAGATCTGTGACACCTTCCCCCGAGCCAGCACTCTGTCAGAACGCACACATGCTCTTACACACATACGCACACACACACCTCAAGAGAGAAATATACAACAGCACGCACACAGCCGCCCGGGTTTGGCCCAGTCTCCCAGCCTTCAGGGGTCACCTGGCTGGATAGTGCTGACTCCCTCCCCCCCGCTCTCTCTCCTGGTGCCCAAACGCCTGACAGTGCTCCTCCATGCAGCGTCCTGCGGATACTCATCAGGAGTGTCAGGACGCGCCAAGGTTAGTGGCCACTGTAACGCGCGCATAGACAGTCCAACACACACGCACTCAAGGGACAGCCAGCCGCCCCCCTCCAGGTGATGAATGGAGATGCCCTGTGCTCTGGCGCTGTCCAAAAGGTGAGGCGTGAATAAGAAGCTTGGCCAAGTAGAACCCCAAATATTAAACTCCCCATTGGGGCCGTGCAAGTGATATAACTCATTGTTTGGGTTACTGTCACACATGGAACACTGGCCCAATGACCCTGAAGTGAGGGCATTTATGTGTCTAAGTATACACCAGCTTTTCCCATAAGACTCCACAAAATGAGTCGTTCTGCATAGAGCCATGTAGATGCAGGGAGTACCGCATTACTAAGAATATTCCTGCATGGAATTTCTCCTGACGTTTTGACTATAAAAGGACAGCAAAACGCTGACTGCAAGGAGAAAGCAATGTCAAGGAGAAAAGGGTATTGGTATTTCAGATCCTCTTGACTGAGAGAGCACGAGAGTGAGACTGTAAGGGAGGAGGGAGCAGGGAAGGAGGGGCCCACCAGGGTCTAAGGAGATGGACAGTGTGACATATGCTGATGCAGAGAATGGAGAGAAAGTGAAAGAGAAAGACAAAATAATAATTTTTTGCAATTGTCAGACACTTGGCCTATTTACTATAAATGCCGCATGTGACATCTTTGATCCTTTTCCAGTCTCATATATATTACAATATATTACCCAATATAATGAATGTCTAGCCAGAAATGAAATCTTTACACTGTATGTGAAGGTTTTATAGCCAGCCCAGCTAGGATGTGGTCACAAAGTGATCACAATTGTTTTAAAAATGTAAACATTTTTCTTTTGCTTAAACTCATCAACAGTTGGACATAGAGTACAGTTATTTCCTGTGTACAATCCTTTGTTTTTGAGTATGAGCTGTCTTAACTGTCCACGACCCCTCCCTCATCCCCCCCGCCCCCTCCCTCCTGCCCTGTACTTTATCTCTCCCTCTCTCTGGGGTCAGCTGTTGGGCCTTTGTTCCAGGGGCATTGTGGGGGATTATCCGGTGTGGGCTCTCATTCGCCCGGGCTGTCCGGTAAATGGGGCCAATCGCGTGGCTCACAATCCTTCATACATATTTCATAGGGCTTTTGAACAACTTCTCAGCAGAACCCAAAATTAAAGGACAGATGTAAAGAGAGGTGAGGAAGGAGGTGCCAATGGCAAAACAAGTAGTCAGATGAAGGCTTGGAACAAGTATGATGGGAAGGTATTATTAGTCTACTTATTAATGCGTGCCATATGTTTGCTATTTTCAAGGGTATGTCCTATTTGTTTGGAAGAAATCATTAATCACTAATAAAAAGTTTGACAGCCTGAAATAAAGTAAATAGTGGAGATTGTGACTGATAATATAAGAGCTTCACGAGTCAAAAGAATCTATATTTTTACCATTGACAAAGGCATTATAACTATTATTTTCAGCCATGTAAAGGAAACACTATGCTACAAAAGGAGTAACATGGAAGTTGACTTGGAAGCGGCCGCTCTGAGGTTGTTAATCACTCCCAGTCCATTTCTCTCCATCGGCCTCTCTTGTGACAGGTTGCTTTGAGACTGAAGGATAAGCTCTTTTTCAGAGAGAGGGAATCGGATTTCCTGCTTTTTTGATGAGATAATAAAATATGACGGAGGACAATGGAAGGCTGTGGACGGCTTGCTGGGAGCTATTCATTCTGCGCAGCAACCCCCCTGTCTTAAGACTGCTTAGACAAATGTTTAAAAAGGTAGCCAAGGGGCCCCTCCACTGAAGGCTACTGTTACACACTTGCTCTCATGTGTGTGTGTGTGTGTGTGTGTGTGTGTGTGTGTGTGTGTGTGCATGTATCGGTAAAGCCTGCAAAATCTCTTGTCTCCCGGTGACTCAGGGTTAGCTGTTTGTTTGGCCAGCATGTGTTTTCGCCCCTTCGCTTTTGGGAACTGTCAGGAGATGTATTGCACCTTCTATTTGCATAGCGTTGGCCAAACAAGACGAGACCCTGGAAGATAAGGCTATACAAGCGTCATGTGTGCGGCTGGTGGCGAGCTGCAGCCTTGAAGGATGAAATGCAGGGACACAGGCTCCCACTGCCAACCGGGTTAATTCCTAACTTGGGATGAGCCTGGGAATGCCACGCTTCCCATGTGTTTGGACATACGAGGACAGTCAGCAGACCAAGTTGATGATACCTAAATATCCACAACCTGAATTTACTTTTTTACTCTCAAAAACCTTTGTCCTTCTAATCAGTAATACAGCAATTAACAGCCATTTTATTATTTTATGCTCTATGCAACTTTTCTGATGGTCAGCCACCCGCTTGTCTCAGTGATGTTATTGCTTCAGTTAGAATGTTCCACAGTTTGGCATTCAACTTATCTATATTGCGTTTATTCTGTTACAGGTGTTTTATTGCTCAAAAATACAGTATTTCTACTGTGAACGAAGTCATCTCTCCATAGATCTGACCTGTAACTTGGATGACATCACCTGCTTGGCATCAAGCTTAAAGCTTAAGTTTAATGCCATATTGTGGAACATTATGGGCAAGGCAATATATTTCTCTATGAAGACAATAAAAGTTACATAATGCACATTAAAAATATTTCATTAGACCAATTTGTTGTTGTTGCACTTGCTCTCATTTGATGTGTCTCTTTTTGCGGTGTAAAAAACATACTAGATATTGAAATTGTTTACATAAATATGAGTTTTTCAATGATGATTCCACGGCATTGAAATACACAGCAATTTCCGTGGTTAACAAGTATGCTAGCTAACTGGTATGCTAACTTAAATTATTCTTAAGTTGGAAAAATATGCAGTCATTATTTGTATTCCTCAAAAACAAGAACAAAGAAGCTTTCCACTTGATACTGACCTGAAGTGACCTCCTTCAGAAATGACTCTAGTTTGTCACTGTGAAACATTTGAATAAAAACTGAAGTTGAGTGGGACTGTGACATTTGACTGACTCGAGCCAGAACTTCCCAAACCTTGAACACGGCGTGCATATCCAGAGCTCCGTATCTGCTTGGATCAATAATCTACAAAGGCCTTGATAAGCCCTTGGCCCACACTGTCACTTTGGGCAAACACAACCCATGTTCTTCCTACCCCCTTTTTCTCTGCACTTGTCCCCAAGCCCCTATGACTGATAAGACCGTGCCATGGCTGAGGTGGAGAGTCCAAAACAAGATACAAGATACTGGGACATATCGGACAGATTGTGAAACTTTGAATGCCCTCTATCTCAAGTATATAAGGCTAACGTTCCACACAAATAATCAATACTAGTAAGTCTTGTTAAAGTGTATATTTTATAACGAATAAAGGCAGGAAACAGACAGCAAAGCTGAGCAAATAGCGACTGCAGACTTTGCTGATAGCCTTGAGAACATGAAGCCTTGAAGTGCAGTGTGTCTTGTTGTGTGTATGTGTGTCTGTGTGTGCGTGTATGTGGTTTGTGTAATGTGTGTGTCCCTTAGCGTCACATGGGTTTTTCTCAAGGTGCAACTTCATCTTAAGAGTCAAGGACGGGGTCAAAAGCACTGATCAAGTTGTACTGTCAAATGTTCTTCCATAGTGGAAAGTGTGTGTAAAGGGGTAGGTCTGCACTTCCAAATTGTCTGTAGTTTTTAAATAATGTTTTGATAATGATTTGTGTTTTATTCAGCATTGTTTATTAATAGGTGGGAGATATATATCAAAAAATGGGTAATATTGCAATTGTTGTTTTGGAGAAGTGCAAAAGTAGAATATTGTGTATACCATCTATGATTAAAAAAAAAAACCTAAACAAGGTAATAAAGCAATGTTTCTTCACTTTTGTGGTTAATTTTAGAAAAATGCTAGACTGGACCCTCAATCAAGACATGTACAGGCACATTTTAGCACATTGTTAAAGTATCGTCTGAATACTGTTATTGAGATAATGAAAAAAACAATCGAGATATTCATTTTGTTAGTATCGCCCACCCCAATACACACAAGACTGCCTGTGGTAACCCAGCAATTATTTAAGAAAAAACGTTGCTCTTAGAGATCGTATTGTGTATATAATAGCTATTGACTCTGAAGCCTACAATTCATAGCCATTGTAAACAGTAGGGGGACTCAAACATTGAAGCTTGGGTCTTTATGTCAACTTATGAATTCATGTAGAAGTCGCAAGCTGAGAAAGAGCAGGAAGGGGGGTCTCGAAGTGTTGTAGCAGGGCCTCTGGGGGTCACAAAGTCAGTGCGGCTGTGGGACACTGAGAAGCAGGAGGCAGAAGGCAAAGAGAAAGGCCAGGGCGTCTGGAAGATAGGCGCGGGACATCTGGAGAGGAGGAGATGGAGACCCAGGAAGAATAGCAGGCTCCAGGGGTATAGGAGGGGTGTGTGGGGAAACAATAAACGCATAGTGAGTGAAGGCAGAATGGAGCGTGGATGGAGGGAAGGACATGTAACGACAATTTGCCAAAGATATGATAATGTCAATATAAAATTGGACGGTTCACATTTACGACTTTTTGACAGTTGGTTTCACTTTAAAGTTTGGATCTGAAAATTGGGTATTTTTCCTGCTTCAATTATAACTTTTTCTTATCTTTATGCAAAATATAACAGCAGCTTTGAAATGTTCCTGAATTTTGCAGCAGTTTCGTACCCTTTTAGTGACCCGTAACCATACTTTCTTTGCCATACTTTCTCAACTTTTGCATTTCTTACCTCAAATCCAAATGATCTACTATTGAAATATTTCATGTATCAACTTTAACAGCACAAAAATATATGGATGTATTTGGTCAAAAACGTTATGGCAAGGGAAGAAAGTATAAGATTCATTGGAAAGGTTATAGCTGACTGATCAGTTCTGTTACTAGGTGGCAATAAGAAGGGGACGGAGTAGACAGAGACTCTTTGACACATCTGATGCACACCCTGGTCATTTTGGCATGAGTCCACTTCGCCACGCTTCATTAGTTCCACACACACACCCCAAAACAGCCCCGAAATAATGACATAATCAGCAGCTGTGCCACCGAGCCGGCTGGCCCTCACAAGGTGACCAGGGAACAGAGCAGGGAGGAGGGGGCACCAATCAAAACATATTTCTCTATATGTAACAAAATCAAAACTACAGGGTAAAAAAACAATAATAGCTCTTTATTCTGGAGTTATTTCTAGATTTAGATTTTATAATTTGGTCATTTAATCTGCTAAATTGTTGGTATTTTCTTATAGATGGTGAGAAGAAAAGAGCTGTCAGGATACGTCAAAGCCTTGATCGCCCGGGGCCATTCACAGCAGCTGATCTCGCTTTCGCCGCCTTTCTTGCACTAATTCTTCCTGGTAATTGTAACACCATTCAGCTGCCCATAAATGAAAGTACAAGCTCATATCCTCAGATTAGCTTCCTACCATAATCTTTATCTATCCTTGCTCTTTTGTTATTAGACACTAGCAGGCCGTAGTGTCAAATGCCAACTATAATTGATTTCTTGAGATTTATTTCATTTAGTGCATTTGATTATGTTATGATATGATGATCAGTTACCCGGAGCTGTTGTTTATATTCGTCATCATTTCCTTTTTAGTATCGACCTATTGATTTGTGGTCACAACTTATTTCAATTGTCTTTCCAACCCCTTTTTTATCCATGGGTTTCAGATCATGAAAAATTAGGACCACTGCCATAGCAATGAACAATTTAAAACTAAAATTACATCTTTTAAATTGGAAAAGCTCTTCAAATGTTGCATATAACAAGATCCACGAATACCCCATTTTTATGAAGAATACTTGCTATGACAATTAAACTTGTAGACAATACAGTAACAGCTGTTTGTTGCATGTTATTCTATGTACTGTACAGCACTTAAATACATTTGAATAGTCCCTTTGCTTTACTTGAGACTGCAGGGATTTGAAGAGATAGAGGGATGAGCAGAAAGTATGTGTGCATGCCTTGTTTGTGACCCACCGTCAAATCGTATTGGATTTATTTTTGGCAGCTTTGATCCTGAATCTATACCGCAACCATTTCATCTTATTCTGGATCTTGTGCTTCATTCTTGTTTTAAATCTCTCCTCAAAGTGCAAGAGAGAACGCCGTAAGCTGTGCGTCTCTACACATAGTATCTTCATAGGCAAGTTTCTATATCTTTTCCTTCACACCACAAGCATGTCGATGACCTGTTGACCTCGAAATCCTAGAGGCCAAAACCAGGTCATGCAAACGTCTACAGACATCCAAATGGGACCTCCCTCGTTCCAATAAGGAGACAAGGAAGGAGGAGGAGGAGAGAGGAGACATTAGCGATCGCGGGACGGAGAATACAAATGGATCCCCGAGTGGGACGTGAAGAGGAGGGCCGAGGGAGACAAGGGGGAAGGAGAGGTGAAGCGCACAATACAACGGGGCATGGCGGTTGGACAGACAGCATCTGCTCTCAGCTCTCTGTGGCTCTTCTAATGGATGGAGAGAGTTTGGGAGACAGAGGGAAGGAGAGAGAGAGAGAGAGAGAGAGAGAGAGGGAAAGAAAGAACATGTGATCGAAAGAAGAGCTGAGTGAGAGGAAAGTGAACAATGACTTGGATCAGATAAGTGTGACTTCAAAGGGAAAGACGCCTGGTGTTTGGTGTCACAACACGAGTACATGGGGGTACAGTTGGACATGCACGTTCAGGAAAAACGTGAATGTGACTTCCAATCCTTCTTGGATCTTTGTCTTACAAGCTGTTAAATGGTTATAATGAGTTATTGGGTATTCCAGTTCCCATTGACTGGTTCAGTGTAGCCTTGTCTTTGCAATATAGTATATCTCTATTATTAGTTGGCTCCAAATTTCAAATGTTATTACTTTGGCTGAAATCTTCCACAATATGGCATATGGCATTAAACGCCTCTTACTGGCATGGAAACAGGCAGGTGATGCCACCAGGCCATGTTACAGGCTTCACAGGTCTGTCAAGAGGTTGTGACCCTGCTCACATGTTTTTCAGTGTATTTTTCAGCAATAAAAAATACCTGTTATGTGTAAGTATAAGATAATTTGATTTATTGTCATACTGTGGAATATTACAGGTAAAGCAACACACATTATTTTTTAACTTTTGTTGATTTTTGAGCAAAAGTAAAATTCAAAAATACTGTTTTATAGTCACTCAGGCACTTTGAATAAAATCAAATTATGCTTGCGGCCACATTTAACACCTGCATGTCCGAGCGCTGTTTCAAAGACCATTGAAGCTTCTACTTTGGGGAGGAGTGAAAACTTTGCCTTATTGAAATCGGAGAGTTTCCCAGAGCCATCATCATCATCGCGCCCCACCTCTTTGTGTGTGTGTGTGTGTGTATGTATGTGTGTGTGTGTCCCAAACTATTAGCGGGGTCGCACACATTCTTGTCTTATGAAAGATGATGAGTGTGTTGTCATTGCAGGGCTTCAAAGACACAGGACACACTGAAGCCAGATTTTTCACTTGAGTCCTCACATGAAAGCGGGCGCTCGCTCAAAGTCAAGGCTGCTTTTTAGCTGAAGACTTTGATGAGCAGAAAAGATAGAAGAAGAGAAGGGTAGAAAACCAGGAGGGGGGCTTGAGAAACAGAGGAACGTAGGAACGCCGGGGTCTAGGTAATTAACGCCCGGCTCTTTAATTACCGATGGTGTTCATTCTGCCAGAAGCAATGTGACAATTAAGCCGTTAAAACTTCCTAATGGAGAGGATGGAAGACATGCAAAAGAGGAGGATGAAAGCACGAAAGAGGCGACAGAAGGAAAAACGAAAAAAGGAAAAAAAAAAAGTTGAGAACAATTGCCACAAAAGAGGAGCCGGAGTTCGCATTAGGCCAGCACAGTGACAGGGCAGATTAGCATCAAACAAGAAAGGCCATAGACGTGAATACAGAGGACATATTCTTTCCAAGCAAGTAACCAAGGTGGATGGGACTTTGATGACGCAGAAATCTGGCAAAGGGAAAACTCACTGTCGGGTTTATGTGCGCGCTTGCTGAATATGCGTAGGCTCCTGTTTCAAGTGGTGGTGCAGGAGGCAGGTAGAGGAGGAAGAGGAGGAGGAGGAGGAGGGCTACCAAAAAATAAGGCCTAAGGGGCATCCTGATACACATTACCTCTATGATTCACCCGCGCAAACAGAAGAAATGTAACAAACGTCTCCGTGCACCTTCACAAGACTTTGCTAAATTCCCACACAAACATCTCGGTGGTTCAGAGCCCACGCACCCACCTGGGCCAACGCTAATAACTCCTACATTAACTCCACAGACAGGAGAGGAATAGTGGAATCATTACAGGAGGTGTCACCAATGTACACTGGGACCCAGAGGAGCAGGGATTTGGAGAAAAAAGTGTGACGTCTGAAAGCTATAGTGAGAGATGTAATCATAATCGTAGCTTTAAAATAGCTACCAACACAATGGCTATGTATTACATTACATTATATAGCATTCACACAACTGTTCAGACTTAGGATTGTCAGAAAAAAATTTACCTTTTTTAGACAGTATGCTAATATTAAATATACTACTGTTATTTTGAGTAGAAGATTACATTCTGTTGTCAAGAAGACTGTTTTTTACTATCACAGTGGTAGTATTGGGAGCCTATTGCTAAGAATCTAAATTCAATTAGTATTTAGTATTGTGACAGCATTATTCTGAATGTTTTAGAATTGTTCTAAACAAATTTTTTAAGTGCAGTCAAAATCAGAAAATTACAGTATTTACTTAATGCTTTGAATCAATGCAGAAATGTACTGGACAGTTGTGGTTGGAGTTGGCATCTCTTTGTCTTGTTGATATTACGCTGTATTATAGATGATATAATATAATATAAGCTAGTTTGTCGGGGCTCTTACTTCCTCTTAAACTTATTTTTCTCTTATGTCAAGCACACTTCTCGCTCACAAGGCAGTTAGTTTGTCAAGGGGAGTTAAAATTTGCATGGCTGGGCAAATTTTCCTTGTGGTAATCAGCTCCTGTATCTCACAGACACCTGCCCGGCAAAAAAAACCTTAATATGCAAAACGCCCTCCACCTCCCTCCTCTGGTTTCTCTCCTCCACAGCCAACAGAAGACTTATTCACCCAGCCACGCACTCTTTTCCTCTCTGCCTGTCTTCTTGCAAATTTTCACATTTATGTATGCAAATAAGCTGTTCCCCTTAAGCCTGGTTCAACAGTAGCTTCCTGGTACAAGCAAGACTGATGGTCCTGCCTGGAGGGTGAAGCCCAGAGTTTTATGGCTTATACAAAGAAGATTGCTGTATAAGTTATTTGCTTTTAAATGTATTCGAGGTATCTGACAAGCTAGAACGACTACGTGAACAGTTTAGTGCAGCTGAAAGAGGGATTAAGGTTGTTTTATTAAGGGGGTTATGCTATATCCCATTTAAGGCCTATGCAAATAGATGAGTTTGTTATTTCAAGCGATTTAAAACATACTTTGATGTCAGACAAAGAACTTAGACAATTTGAAATGTTTATTTTGCACATATGGATATCACAAAGCATAATTTGATATGAAAAGAGAAGCTGATTCCAAGAATATGAAAAATGAAACCTAAAGGAGAGGACAAACTTTAAGACTGTCGGATCTCCTTATAATAAGCAAGACTGCAACACTATACAAGAATTCAAATCCCTGTCCCTCTATAATTAATGTTGCCATATTAACATGTGTTTGTACAGAAATGCTCTTTACCTCAGATCACAACCAAGTGTTTAGGTACATGGTCTTTCACAGCCTCCCCGAGGAGAGGTGGAGATGGATTGGGGGAGTGTACATGAGACCAGCCCCAGTGGACAAATAAAGCAGGAGAGGCAGATCCTAAACCACAGCCAACAGAAGCGCACCACTTTAAATGTGAGTGCTACAACAGTCCCAGCGCTCACAAGGGCACTTCCTTTTCTCCTCTGCTTCTTTACCCACAATTCCCTCTTCCTCCCTCCCTGCCCCACCGTCATCCCTTTGTCTCCGAGCTCTCACCCTCTTTCCCCTATCTATCCATCTATTCCTCCCCCCTTTCCTCTCAGTAAAACAGTAGGACGCTTAACCTTGATAACAGTGAGATCCCCCCCTCAAAGTGACACACACACACTCATACACACACACTCACACACGCAATGGAGAAATGCTTTGCCAGCATGCCAGGCCGGTCCAAGGGACGACTGTACCCTTCGAGGTGAACAGGACACAGGGAAATGCAGCAACAACAAAACACCCACGAGCACTCACTTACAGTATACGGACAAAGTGTTTCTTCAAAATAAAACCCAGGACGATTGTTCCCCGACTTTGACAAAGTAAAAGAGAAGTGTGACAAACGACATACGGTAAAGGTGAGGGTGTCTACTGAGAATTAGCAATATACTGTGTAATGTACTGGAAGATGCAGAGCCATACAGACCATATAAGAGGAAAATGAGGACAGGGAAGTTATATATGGTTCTCAAATACACCTTTGCGTGCAGGCTGTAAACCGCTAAAAGGAATTAAACATTAGGGAAGACAACTGGTTTCTTCCTCTTTGGACTTAAGTTCCTGTCCTTTCTTTGAGACTAATTAACTAAAACGAATTTCTTTTTTACGTTTGATGTCATGCATACAGCCATTATTTGCGCGTGAGGCTCAACTATTCACACATTTTTAAGTCGCCAACATTCCTAATACATCTGTAGCAGCCAATAAATGAGGCACTTTAAGATATTGTTACGGTTATTTTTACACTATATGCCTTATATAGTGCTAGTCATAGTAATGTGATGACATTCAGACAAAACTGTAATGTTGTTAAAATCTTGCTTTTATAATTTTGTCTATTCTTCCATGAAAGACAAAGCTCTTTTGCCACACAGTACATTGTGTTGAGCGTTGCAGCATCTATAGGCGATGTGAACTTGACTGAGAAAGGACACAGAGAGATGTGTCACCCTACCCTCTCTGCACCTTCAAGTATCAGGTGTAATCCAAGCCTTCCCATAAGGACTGCATTATTTCAGCACTGTTTGTCACGAAGTGAACACATTTTGTATAGTCTAATATCTTTTGTGTACCTCAAAGTCGTTGGCCTTGTTGTAGTGCATGTTGAGGGCTCTGAAGAGTTCACAGTCGCGGCTGACTCCGAGCTCATCCGCCCCTGTCACCCCGTCGTTGATGGCTTGTCTCGCAAACTTCTCCATCTGGATGTAGTAGAACTCTCGGAAGTTACTAAACCACTTGATCAGCTGGGACGTGATGCAGCGGTTGAACTGAAATTAAATAGAAAACAAGATGTGAAATTAGATCAAAGAAATTAGATATAGTGAGCTTGAGTTACAAGGTGTCTGCATAAGTCGTGATGAGGTGAAAAAGATGGCTGCTTAAGTAAAGTGTTGAATGTGGTATACAGACAAACTTGGATTGGAACATTTAGGCTTGTGATCTCTTTTCTTAGGATTGGATTGAATAATTTTACTTATATTTGCAATACTTGTATGCGAGTAGCTTTTACACTGTTGATTCTACGTATGAATCTATTATACAGGATTAAATTAGGATCTTTCCGTCTACATAAAACACTGAAGAAAGCTAAAAGGATGCAGGAAAAAGAGCAACAGAGTGAGCGAGGATAATAGAGACATTAATTTGGACAGCTCAGAAGGAGGAGGTGCCCCCGCTGGGACCAGACCTCCCCCTATCATAACCCCACCACAGAGGCAGAGGTGGAGGGGCGCACCACAAACACATAATTGACCAGGAAAACGATTAAGTCATCATCTGAAGCTGTCCTGGCCTGTGGGGGGCTCTAACATGTACTTAACCCCATTCAACAATTACACTCTTTTTATTTTTCCTCACTGCCAGGAACAAGTCCGAAGGAGAGGAAAAGAAAGGACCAAGAGACAGAGGATATGTGATCTGCGCCGCTCCGCTGGACTCAATAGGGCGAGGTAAACCTATTAAGAGTCCAGTGCTTTTTTCCGCCTGGTCTAAGCAGCGAAAACAAACTGTGTAAACATCCAGACCACTAGATAAGGCCCTCGGGGGGCACTGATAACTGCCTGCGCTAGTCACTGTAAAATACACCACTTACACTCATCTTTGAATATAAAAAATGCATGGCTGACATATAGGAGCGTGACCAAATATTGATTACAGAGTATTTCAGTTTACTGTGGAGCTAATCTGATAAAAAAAAAAAAAAAGATCCCTGTGTTTTATTTACAATGACATTTTTACTTAAAAAGGAAATAAAATCTGCCTATATATAATTATATTCTAGTGAATAATTAAATACAATCCAAAATACACCGTCAAAAAATTCAATCTAATGACATATAATGCTAACATAAAACTTCATATTGCCAGCCCAGGAAAAAATCCAATTACCCATAAAAAAAATAAAAATAAAAATAAAAATCTTAATTTCACACTAATCTTCATAAACCACAAAATCTTCTATTAGCTCAGTGCTATAGACACCTCCTAATAGAGGCGTTCTCTTTCCTCCCCTCTGCTCTCTTTGTGGCGAAGAATGGGGGACAAAACACTACTAAACGCTGAGCGGACGGCTCACTAGGGAGGCCGAGTGGTTTTGACATGGAGATTAGGCTCTGGCCATTGTTCAGTACGTACATACACACACAATATATGCAGTTCACAATCTGGCACGGCAGTGGAAAACAAACACAAGTGCTCAAAGATGGATATGCATACAACACAGAGGAGACAGAGGATAGAGAAGTTGGGAATAGTTGGTGCAAGGTGGGATGAGGTAGAGGAGAGAGAGAGGGATCACTGCCATTTTGGGGATGACATAATGGTGAAAGCATAAGTCTGCCTGACATTGTTTGGCGGGACATGTGTGTGTATGGGATAGAGGATAGGTCCTAAAGTGCATGGTGAGCATAAATGTGAAAATGAGGAGAGGGAGGAGGACGGCGCAGGTCAGCCCCGATGGACAATGGCGTTTTGATGCTCGGGGGGGAGGAGGGGGTGTGATGGAGGGGTGATGAGGGGAGCAAGGGGGGTCCGGAACGTGAGTAGTCAGCAAGCCGGGGTCGTGACATGGGCGAGTCGAACAAACAAACTACTGACACTTACAAATACTACATCAGCTGCGGCGCGGGCTATTCTTAAACACACACAATGTATCAGACAGTACGATGTGATGGAGCGCGAACGCTTTTCACTCGCTAAGCCTTGCCTATTGAAAACTAGCCTAGTTGAGTGAATTGGCGGAGGTACGTGTTAGCATAGCATCTGTCTCATAGTAAGATTAAAGTCTGTGAAAGTGTTGCCATCCCTCAATCTTCAGACCTTAAGTGTCACCTTTGCTAGTGACACATACATTTTTCACTTCACAAGGATTACTTTATTATACTGACAGGCTTTTTGAGAAGAAGCTTCCTCTCAGTCAGGACCTCTTGACTGAAGCGCAACAAAAGCTACAATATTTACCGTAGATGCCGCTAAACAAGCTAAATTACGCTGTACTCCCAAATGAGGCGCCCCAGGGAATTTGTTTTTTGGCAAATGCCCCCGTCGCTTCCAGCAGTCTTGGTTCATTAAGTTGCTGGTGGGGTACAAAAGACCCCCTGATCGTGGCTGAGGACAAGAGAGCTCAGTGTAAAAAGGGGAGGTAATCGGTTCAAAGGCGCACATCACTGCAGCTCCTTAATCAGGGCTGGCAGGGGTCAGCCGGCAACGACACTATAGGAAATACATGTGTGTGGATATCCAAGTGTGTGTGTTAAGGCCAGGCGACTGAGGGGCAGATGAGAGAGACACGGAGAGTGCATTTCTCACACTCACACTCAAGAGGCTGTGAAAGGTCAGCACTTAGAGACAGCAGTGCAAGATATAGACCCCGGTCCTGTACATGCTGCGGACCACACTTAAGTCCAGAATAGGAAAACTGTCATGTAGACTTCAATAACTCACTATGTTGGTGTTGGTTGGTATTTATGGTCTGTCAGTTTGAAGTAAAATAGCTGTTACCTTATTTCAATTTGACTTTTTAGATGTCTGCTAATAATCAATGTAATAATTAGATATAATGTTGTATTGTTAGAAGGTTTCTGTGTTGCCTTTGGCATCTGGTATTAAAACCTATATGAGTCAGTCAGTACACAATCATGGAGGAGGTAGCTGATTTGGTGTTTCCTTTGAATAAAAAAAATCTGTTGTATTGTAGTACAATCTGTCGATATAATAGCTCAATATAGGTGGCTAACTGTACTGATGTATGTATCTTTCTTAATTAGTTATTTTAAATTAAACACAAAGTCTACCAATGAGCTCAGAGTTTTGGGCTACAGAACAAGTGCAGAGATGGACAGAATGACACACTATCATAAGCCCCTTCACAGTCATCAGGGCTTTCCACCTCTTCCTGTTTTTGCAGGAGTGAATTGTGGGAGATAATCTCTGGCCGCCTATTGGCTGACCACACACAAAAAGTGGCCCTGGAAAGTGAGCTTTTGTTACTGCAGCGACTCAAATCCAGAGGCTGGCTTTTCTTTCTCTCACACACTCAGCCCGGCGAGGCGCACATACCACACCACAACATCAGCGAAAAAAAGACAAGAGAAGGAATGGCATTTAGAAAGAAGGGAAACCCTACTGACCCCTGTTATTCCACAGCACAGGGCTGGTTCAAATGAAGAGTTAGGGCTACTAGAGTCAAACTTTTAGTGAGGTGTGAAAAATGCTGTTAAAAGCATTTCACTAAATACAAAACGTTTTGGGCGTTCACTGTTTAGTCCCAAGAATATTTTTTTAATATACACATATATAACTTACATATAGCTTTTTAATTAAGTTTAAGATTTATAGGTAAGTTCATTAAAACATGAAATCATTATTTTTAGAATAATGTATTTAAATTTGAGATATTACATACATTTTGTTCTTTGACCTGCACTCTATTTT
>KN475259.1:6022-16764 GCA_000787095.1 Periophthalmodon schlosseri
AAAAAAAAAAAAAAAAAATGCATAAACCGCCTTTTTTAACATATTTAAAAATGGCTTTCAATATTATTTCCTGAAGTGCTATAATTACCAGTTAAACAAAAAAAAGTCAAATTTTAAGTCAAAGTCAGTTCTTCCTCTAAAGTCTCTACTCTGATCCACATCTTTTTACTGACAGAGGACTGGCTGCAGACCTCTCCATTAAAATGACCCAACTTGATCATTGATGCTTCAAAATGACTTGATTAAAATTGTATTAATAAAATAAAAAAAAATAAATAAAAATAAAAATCCAGTTTACAATGAGTGCCATGACGTCTAACCTCGTGCCCACTAAAAGTCTAGATGTGCCCCTTCCTCTCCTCCACCCACGCTCTCAGCTCTCCACTAATGCAGGCCACACCACAACACAATTAAGAGTAAAATGGACCAGGCTCTCCAGCGCAGCCCTGAGCACCCACAAGAGCCCTTCACACAGCCCATGTTTGTGTGTCCTATGATAATGTGCCACCACTGTAATGCCAGATAATGCATGTAGATATATGAGGGCTTGGAGAGGCTAAGCTAACGTGGCAGATCCGGCGTTAGCCCTGTGACTTAAAGCCCAAAGGAGGAGGAAAGGTTTTGTATCCTAGGCTTTGGCATGATGTAATGTACAGTAAAGGTGCTGTATCTGATTTCTACTGTCTTAAAAATGACACCCTTCCTGATTATCAAACAATAAAACAATAAATCTTTAGAATTAGATGCAGACAGTACATAGCAGACTTATTTTGACCTGAAGAGCTGCTTATACAATATATCTGTACTGGGACAAGACACGTTTTGCTCAAATACATGGAATAAAATCAGGCACAATGCCTTTAACTCAAAGACACTTGTCTGTTCTATTGTTCTTAAGATATTTCAGCACATATAAAGTCCTATATTGCCATTTTAAAATCAGACAAACAACGAAATTAAGTTTTAATATTTTTGGGGGTGGAAGTGGATTTATGATTTGCCATGACCCAGGGGCAATGGGGCAGTTAACAATAATATAAGTATAATATCATGATAATTCCCAAAAACAAACAAATAAAAAGATGGAAGGCAAAAGAAGGAAAAAAGATACTTTGTCGTTTTCTCTTGTAATCGTACAATTGTATAATAGTTGTTTAAAAATAGAACTTATTCATAATATTTAAATGATCATTATTAATGGCCATATTTTTAAAAGTCAGTCATTTGCATAAATAGAGTGATATTATTGATAAATGTAAATATTTTGCCCATAATAATCATGACCAAAAATTTCAATATCGTCCTATGCCTCCCATCAACTAAAATGTCAGTGGTTTGATCCCAGGTCAGAAGAGCGCAAGCTGCCGTTGATTCTTTGGGCAAGACACTTCATGCACCTTGCTCTTACATGAATGTGTTGTGTGAGTGAGGTACTGACAGTGGTTGGAGGGGCCATTTGTTAGTGAAGGCAAATGAAGCACTGAAATATTGGAGATTCGTCAGTTTTTTTATAACGACATTAAATGAGTCTTCAAATGAAATGCTAAACTTGAATCATTAGCCTAGCCGTTAGCATGCCTGGGTTAGCTCGGTTTGTCTCCTGTCATTTCCTTGTGATAACACAGAGGCGAATGTGGAGGAGAGAGCTAATGGAGCAGAGACTTGTACGCAGCCTCGCCCGATCCACAGCGGGGGCGGAGGGATGTTCAGAGCCCACTTCAAACACTCCGATGTGGGGCACGTGTGGTGTGAGCGAGGGGCCCCTGGATGGACCCCAGGGGCCACATGAACTCTGTTTAAACTGCAATGGAGCTGTCAAGAAAAGGTTCACTTTTCCTTCCTTTGCATTGGACATTTTAGTATAGTTTTATCACAACATATTTTTAACTTATGCAGTATTTTTTTTTAAATAACAATGCTCTTACTTGGATTTTTGGGTAGATTTTTTCCAATATTGGCACAGATATAGGTTAAGTTACTTGCAACCTTAAATTTTTTTATAGAATTTCTACTTTGTCTTGTTGTTTTGAAATTATATATATTATTATATTGCTTTTACTATAATAACTACACTTTAATCAGCCTTAAAGGTCCTATATTACACAAAAATGACTCTTGTGAGCTTTAAGTCATGTTATAATGTTGTTACCTCCTCGAAAACAGACCTGGAGTTGTGTTTTGTTTAATTCACACATGTTTGAGTAATACTTTATTGAGTCATTCTTCAGATTTGGGCTTAGAAACTACTTCATTAATACCCTAACACTGACTTCTAACCCAACCCCTTACTTAAAGCCACAGTATGTAACTTTTTAGCCACAAAATAGACTCAAACAAAAGCATGTTTTTTGCTGTTTATGTTTTGCCTTTGCCTTTGCAGTGCACAGTAGGAGGAGCTGATAACCATCTAGTGTGTACTTGCCTTCTACGCCGGACTCTGATTGGCCCCCGGTTTAACCTAGGGTCACATGGCAGATTACTTCCTGATTCCTGTTTTCACATTTCCTCTTTGAGATTCAGACCAAAGCTGACAGGAATGCTCTGTGGGATTTCATTTTCAACATTGTTCCCAGACATTTATGTTTGCTGCTAACTTCATCTTCTACAATCTTACTTTTCCGTAGCGTGAATTTGTTTAGCAATCAAAGCTCAAAGATATTAGCTTGGTTGAGTTAGCCAAACCGATCCTGTATCACACTAATGAGCACAAATGTATGACAGTTTCTTTAGATGCTTTTAAACATAAACATCACATGATACAAAGAAACAAACATGTAAACAAATATGACATATCTTTACCAAAATAAATTTCCATAATTTACCTTTTTTTTAAAGCTATAGTCTGTAACTTTCTGGAGGTGTCACATCATCTGCATTAAGTCATGGAAACAGAAAGTTAAAACCATATTTTGGGGCATTCTCCATGGAGATAAATACGTTTATGCCATATTGTGGGATAATATAGCCAAAGGAACAACATTTCCATGGAAACAAGCAGGAAGAGCCCCTCCTCCAGGCCAAATCAGAGTCAGGATTGTGGAGATGCAAGCCCGCTCACTCTAAGGGCACATGTTTTACAGTGTAATAAGCAAAACTAAAATGATGAAACATGCCTTTATTTGAGTCTATTTTTGGCTAAAAAGTGACATACTGTGGCTTTAAGTTAAAAGGCAAATTGAACTATTACATTTAAAAGGTTTCACATTATATAAAGAAGCTAAACAAATACATAAATAAATCCCTAAAAAAGGCTTGATGAAACATTTGTCTCCCTGTATTCTCCATGAGTGAGTCCATGTCGTGTCTGTGTCCAGCTCCACACAAACAGCTCAGATCCTTCACATGTGGACCACAGGAATGTGATGGTATCTACAGAGGATGTGTCCCCATGCAGGGGCAGAGCCATCCTCTCCCCTCCTCCTCCCCTCCTCTCTTCCTTTCCTCTCCTCCTCCTCTCCTCTGCTCCTCTCACCTCTCCTCCCCTTCCTCCTCCTCTCCTCCTCCTCCTCCTCCTCTCCTCCTCTCACCCTGCCTGATCCGCTCTGTGTGGGCCGGAGCAGGAGCAGATGGTGTCCTGTGAGTGCGCCTTAGCTAGCAGCCCCTCCGCGTGTTAGCGTGTTAGCATGTCAGCTCCGGCCCTGCGGAGTTAGCGTGAGATGCTTACTTACCAGTGGCCTGAGGATTAGCGCGGCTCGGGCGTTTGATAGCGACAGATCTGAGGCTGTGGGCTCTCCTCTGCTTCCTCCCCTCCTCTGCTCCTCTCCTCCTTTCCTCTCCTCCTCCTCTTCTCTGCTTTCCTCCCCTCCTCTGCTCCTCTCCTCCTTTCCTCTCCTCCTCCTCTTCTCTGCTCTCCTCCCCTCCTCTGCTCCTCTCCTCCTTTCACCTCTCCTCTTCTCTCCTCCTCTCCTCGGCTTTCCTCCTCTCCATTCGTTTGCTGTCTGCAGTTGATGGAGCACATAAGGACTACATACATTTACAGTATGGTGTCAGTGCGATCAAATACAAACCCAAGAGTTTCATAATTAAAATGACAAACACAACATTTTGAAGACATAAAATTGATTAGGGGAAAAAAAAAAAAGTTGGCTAGTGTAACAAAGTAATACACGAGACTGAGTAGTAATTATGTAAGGTAAGGTTAAAGAGGAGGTATTTTACTATGTGGTATTAAAGAGGGGGTATTTTACTTCTACGGAGTATTAACTGCTAAGACATAACATATTTAGACCATGTTTCCTTTTATTCTTTTGAAAAATATTCGCCGAAAACAACGTATTAACATGTTTTATTAGTTTCACTTTAGTTTTTGATGCTCTCAGTCAAAAGCAATCAGTGTGAATCTCGCTAATAAAACTACTGCACATCACATCTTTTTGCATAAAACCCCCTCTACAAAGTGTAATATGCACAATTCAATGCACACAACCTGGAGACAATTACTGGGGGGTCTTCACTGTAAAAATTGGGTACAGATGACACCCCCAACCCCACCCCTTTACCACAAGAGACACCCTACATTAGCATAATATAGCACGCAAGCTATAATTTGCCTGAAAATAGTCCCCCTCCCTCCTTCCTCCCTCCTCCGTACTGTTTTATTGGGAGCGTGTCCATTAGAGCCCTCAGAATTAGCATGTGAATTGGCTGTGCGTAAGGTACAGTGCTGCCAGGCTATGGGAGAGTAATTGGAGGCATTAGGAACTCGTGGGACGTTCCATTGTGTTCTCTGCCCGGGAAGTGTGTCGGAATACCACGACGGAGCCAAGACGTGCCGGAACGTGCCACTTATAACGCCAATGGAGGGGTAGTTAAACAAAGCCAATTAAGAAGAGGTGCATTATTAAAATAAGAGAGAGAGAAGACAGAGAGTGTGACAGTTGGGGGTTCAAGAGGTTATATGATAAGGGGTAGCTACATCAAGTGTTGTATTGGCGCAAATGTTTTACAAATATTAGATTTTTTCACTATATAAAGTAAATCTTGTGTTTATACTGGGTTATGGTGCACTCCATTGTCCCCATTCAGAAATGTGTCCTGCATTTGACCCATCCTTCAATGTCTCTTGGTTACACCTTTCAAGAGCAGTGGGACCCATCTCCAGATTTTGAGCTAGTCTTGGTCAGGACTAACTTAACTGGAGGATTTGACCTATTGTGCATGTTTTGGATTGACAGGGGAAGCAACCCAGACACAGGGAGAACACGCAAACTCCACACAGAAATACCTGGGAATCGAACCTGCAACGTTCTTGCTGTGAAGTGAGAGTGCTGTGATAGACAAAGCACCTCTCTTTAGTCCACCGGTGACACAAATTTAACATTTTACAAAATCATACCTAATTCAATCTAATGTACGATATTTATATTATTATATTTGTTTATGTTTTTTAATTATATTTATGGCTTAGTTCAGCTTAGTTAGTTTCACTTAGAGCTTGTTTATCCTGCTATAGTCTTGTTTCTGCATTTGTACTGACATGGTTTGCTGCCAATCAATGCATGTAATAACAGTGCAACGTTTCTCTTCCATTGACTATGTTGTGAAATATTTAATAATAAATGTAGCCCAGCTACTTTTAGCCAACATATTTTTTTTGGTTTATTTCTTTTATTCCATGCACGCCATTTCTATGAAGAAACTCTCGGCTCCAGTGTAATCAAAAGCTCACTGTTCACCTGTGCACTGCTGTAACTCAAGCTAAACCCATTTACTCTACAGCCATAATAAAATATTTCAACATCACTTGACAACGTTCGGCCAAAGCTAACAAGGCAGCCCCAGTCCGCTAAGATGAATCCAACCACATACAAAAGCTCCTTAGACCTGCCTTTTCAGATGACAAATGAGCTAAGAAACTGGTTTTGGAAAGATGGGGGCAACATGGAAACTCTAGTCTAGCCTATCTGTCTTATTTCTATTTGAGGGACTGCGATTTCAAAGGGATAACTTGGAAAATGTGTCCAAAAATATGAATCGTTAAAAAACTATTACCTTCACAACATGGTGGCCTGATTTTGTCATTCTTGTAAAACTTCCTAGTTACTCTTAGGAAACTTACCTTTCCAAGATCATCATCAACCAGTTATTGATGGGGGTTAAATGGCCACCCTCCACCCTATCTATCTTAGTTAAATTTGACACACTACAGTTCCAAAGGGGCATCTTGGAAAAATGTGTCAAAAAATAACAAATGCAACAAAGCCAGTACCTTTCCAAGTTGGTGGCCTGAATCTGGCATTCTTCTAGCACTACTAGCCTATCTGTCTAGTTCTATTTGATAGATCCGAATCCAATGGGACAAAGCAAATCCAAAAATAACAAATTCTTCGCAACCAATACCTTTCCAAGATGGCGACCTGATTCTGACAGTCCTCTACCTGTTATTGATGGGGCTTAAATGGACACCCATACAGTCTATTCATCTTTGTCGCATTTGACACACTACAGTTCCAAAGGGGCATTTTGGAAAAAATGTGTCAAAAATAACAAATGCAACAAAACCAGTACCTTTCCAAGATGGTGGCCTGATTTTGGTACTTTTCTGTAATTTTCTATATTAATGGGGGTTAAAGGAAGCACCACTAGTCTATATGTCTAAGTTCTATTTGACGGACTACAAATCCAATGGGACAAAGTCCAAAGATGACAAATGATCCACAACCATTACCTATCCAAGATGGTGGCCCTATTGCAACAGTCATCTACCTGTTACTGATTGGGCTTAAACAGACACCCCTGCCAATAGACTATCACACTTGTATTTGACATAGTGCAATTCCATTGGGTTTACTTCTCAAATGTGTCCACCTAGAAAAAGTATCCAAAAATAACAAATGCTACAAACCAATACCTTTCCAAGATGGTGGCCCGATTTTGGAATTCTTCTAAAACATGCTATATTAATGGATGTTACATGGAAACACTGACTAGCCTATCTATCGTGTATTTGACATTATGCAATTCCAATGGGGCCAATTGTCCAACCTGTCCAAAAATAACAAATTCTACAAACCAATACCTTTCCAAGATGGTGGCCCAATTTTGGCATTCTTCTAAAACTTGCTATATTAATGGATGTTACAACAACAACTAGCCTATCTATCTTACTTGTATTTGACACTGTGTGATTCCAATGGGGACACTTGGCGAAAGTGTCCAAACATAACATACGCTACAAAACCTTTCCAAGATGGCGGCCTATCTGACAGTTTTCTACTTGATATATCGATGAGGGTTACATGGAAACACCACTGGCCTATCTATCATCGTTATACTTAACACACTTCAAATATAAAGGGGAGCTCGGGAAAACGTGTCCAAAAATAACAAACGCTACACGGCCGTTCCCTTTCCAAGATGGCGGCTTGAGTCTGACAGATCTGTAAAAGCTGCTAAATGGATTACCTGCGCGGCCGGACCTCATTTGGGACTGCGCTTTCCCACTAGCTGCTGTCATTAGCCGCGGAGAAAATAGCTTTAAAGTCGCATTCAGATAAATTATTAGGACATTATTCCAGACAGAGGCAATTGTGTTAAGGGAAGAGGGAATTCATTTCTGCTGACATGTTCGGGATCGCCAACAATAGCTATCCAGACCCAGCGGAGACGATGAAGAGGAGGCGGGAAGGGAGGATGAAGAGTCTGCGAAAATAACTTATAGACGCAATTCTAGAACTTGAAAAATGATCTGATAGAAATGTCCTCATTCTATAAAAATGTTTTTTTATACATACATGTTTCTGGTGGGGGGTCCTTCACCTGCTTGTCTCATGAAAATGTTATTGCTTTGAATGGAATATTCCACACTATGGCATTAAGCGTACTTATCTCCATGCAGACAAGCAGGTTATGCCACCAGGCCAAGTTACATGTCAGATCTGTGGAGAGGCAATATCGCTCACAGTATAAATGTGTGTTTTTCAAGGTTTTTTTGGGGGGTTTTTTTTGCAATACAACTTCATTTGAAAGATAAGTTTAATGCTACTCTTTGTAATGTTCCAGGCAAAGCAATAACATCTCCATGGAGACAAGCAGGTAGCGGACCCTCCACCAAAAAGTTACAAAGTGCACTTTGGAATGTCCTATGCATATTTCAAATTCTTTAAAAAAATATTTTGAACAACTTAGCTTTGGTATTTCCTGTAGTATAATGTATAACATTTGTGTATAGAAAGTACCTTAGCTGGCCATAGATATCATTAAAGTAGTACACAAAACATCAAAAGCAGTTGCCAGGTTTGTATTGCTGAAGCAGTAACAAGCTAAAAACATTGTCTACGTGTGGAAAACACACTAAGCTGATTAACAGAGGCAGTTTGAGAAAAGAAATGATCAGTTTGAAAATATGCAAATACTAAATACTAAATATGCAAAATGATTGAGATGCAATGCCTCAGTCGTCCAGGTCTGATCTATAGCAAAAGATTTTTTGCTATAGATAATTTTTCTTTAGCTACATTTCTGCTATATTTTTTTTTTAATATACAACATTATTCATTAACCAAGAAAGTGAATTTTAAGGCCCTATACCTGATTTTCATGAGTAAATGTGTCTTGCCCCAGTACAGATATATTGCATAAGCAGCTCTTGAGGCCAAAGTAAGTCTGCTGTGCACTGTCCACATCTAATTACAAAGCGTTTTATTGTCTGATAATCAGGAAGTGCACGTTAGCATGCTAGTTGCCCGTTCTGGTCTCTGAGAGTTGTGAAAAGCGCTTATAATCATCGCATCACTGCAGTGAATAATTAGGATGCTCAGATGCATGGGGCAAATGAGGAATAACTTTGTACCAATGCAAACCGTTTAAAATGAACTTATGTACTTACTTAAAAAAAATCTGATACTTCCCCTTTAACATAATAATGGCCCTCAGAATACCCCCAGAGTTTAGCATGAACCCCCACATCCACAGACAAGGTCACCGGGGCAGGGACAAGGACAACCTGCGGAGAGGGTGCTATGCTTGGGTGCTATGCTTGGGTGCTGCTAAATAAATAGAGAGGTTTTTATGGCAGCCATGACAGTTAAGCTGTAGTGAAGACAGATGCACCAGCTGGGTTGTCCCCCCTCTCCACCCCTCTCCACCCCTCACTGGGTTTTATAGTTGAAGTCAAGGGGAATATTAACAAGTTTAGTGATGGTAGCGAGTGTAGTGCAAATGCATCAGGCCTAGAATAATAAAGGGACAGACATTGGTATGTTTATGAAAGCCTGATATTCTGGTAAGATAAAGATTTAAAAGCTTTCTATGTGGAGTTTGAATGTTCTTTCTGTGTCTAGGTGCATGCTGATGCTCCAGCTGGGTGCTCCTGATGATGAACCTTCACTAGTCTCCTGTGTTTAAAGTCCATATTACAAACTCCTCCTACCATAGCTGAAGTTTCTTTCAAAATAAAGTGTCATTTGCAAAGTTATATATTTTTTATTTATTTATGTATTATTATTATTATTATTAGTTTTTGTTGTTGTTTTTTTTTTTACAAAGAATAATCAATAATACATGTAAATTTCTGAAAAAAAAAAAAAAATGCAAAATTGTTACCAAAATACATAATAATTCTCCATACTTGCAATGATGTTTTTATTGAATGTAAAGATTAAATATAATTTTCAATTTTAATAATTTTGTTGTTCATTAGATGTAGGCAGGGTGGGTCTAAATAAAAAAAGAAAACTGTTCATCTATCCATCCATCTCGCTCTCTATCTATCTTTATTCAAGCAGTATTAAAAAAGTGTCTAAGCTCGTCTTACTTGAACAACCTCTTTCCTCTGCCGTCTGATTCCTTCACTGTAAATTAATCTCCGTCCTTTCTGCCGCATTGTCCCTTTGACCTCCACCTCTCAGTTCCTGGCTCTCCGGGGACCCCCTGCACTCCCGCATCCTTCCGCCTGTCCACAGCTCCTGCCCGGTACAGTCATGTGAACCTGCGGCTAATGTTACCGGACGTGTTCCTCAGAGGGGGACCTTTCAGCTGTTCAGATGACAGTGCAGCAGACTTGGCTGAGAGCTTTCGGGCGTTGAGTTATTTTTATCGTGGGTAAAGTTCTGTCGTTCTGAAGGAGGTCTGTGGTCGCGTCTGCTGCTGCGGCATCAGATGTTGGGAGGCTCCTTTCACTCTCTCTCTCTCTTCCCCTCACCTTTCTTCTCTATACCCACTCTCCTCCTTTCTACTACTCCTCCATCCTCTTTCTCTCTTCACTCTCTCTCCTCTTTCATCAATCTGCCTTCACTCTTTTTCTCTCTCCATCCTCTCCCTCTCTCTTCTCCCTCCTCTTTCTCTCTCCTATCCTCCTTTCTCGCTATACTCACTCTCCCTCCTCTCTCTTACCTCTCCTCTTCACTTCTTTTCTCTCTCTCTTTCCTCTCTTCTGTTTTTTGCTACTCTCCTTGCCCTCTCTTTCCTCTCCTCCTCTTTTTCCTTCTCTCTATACCCACTCTCCTCCCTTCTCTCTCTTACCTCTCCTCACCTCTTCACTCCTTTTCTCTCTCTCTTTCCTCTCTTCTGTTTTTTTGCTACTCTCCTTGCCCCCTCTTTCCTCTCCTCCTCTTTTTCTTTCTCTCTATACCCACTCTCCTCCCTCACACCTCTTCTCTACCCCCTTTCTCTCTTCACTCTGTTTCTCTATCTCCTCTTCTCTTTTCCGTTTTCCTTCTGTCCTCCCCTCCCCTTCTTTCTCTCCTCCTCGTTCCCCCTCTCTCTCCAATCACCTTGCCTCCCTCTCCCTCCTCTTCCTTTCT
>KN475262.1:0-13499 GCA_000787095.1 Periophthalmodon schlosseri
TTAGTCCTGGATCAGTCCTGGTTTAGAGCAGTTCTTTGGGGTGATCCCAGTCTGCAGTAGTCAGTATAATTGAGGAGTGAACCTTACCCACTGATCCCGTCCACTGTTTTTCACCATATTGTAGTGAAAAATAGTGAAAAAGTGAGTAAACAAGTTAATGCTGGTTCTGATAAACAGGAGTTGTCTGGTCATGTGACTGATTATTACACAGGCCCTAATAATGTGTTTAATCAATAATAAACCATGTAATATATACACACATTTACCTTCTCATCTTCTGTTCTTGTGTCGTTTCACAGAAGCACCTCTCGGACGCAGACTTTAGTGAATTATTTGGGATGACAAAAGAGGAGTACGACGCCATCCCGCAGTGGAAACAGCTCAAACTGAAGAAGGAGAAAGGGCTTTTTTAGAATTCTTACTGTTTTTATTTAATTTGCAATGTGTGTGACTGATTTCATTAACTCCACCTTTTAGATTTCAAGACCAAATTTTGGATCTTTTACAATTGTCAACGTTTTATGTGTCAAACAAGTGTAGCTCAGGGTTTTTTTTTCTAACAGGCAAAGCTAAGAACCAACTCAAAAATGTACATAATAGTATCTATATGTAATACCTGCATGTTTGTACTGACAAAGGGCCAAAGCACTTTTAATAAATCAGTGAATGTGATTATGAATATGCTTATTTTCAAACAACAGTAAAGCTAGAAAAAATGTGAAAAATAATAAAATGATCAGATGAAACTTTAGTTATGCAATATTCAAACATTTGAGTAAGAAGAGGGCGAAGAGATGAATTTAAGATTAATTTAGGATAAAACTTTAAAAAATTAGTACATCAGAGGGACTGCTCACGTCAGATGGAGAGATAATGAATATATGGTGCAGAGGAGGGACAGTGAATATATGGTGCAGAGGAGGAACAGAGAATATATGGTGCAGAGGAGGGACAGTGAATATATGGTGCAGAGGAGGGAGGTTGCATGTATGGTATAGAGGAGGAAGACTGAATATATGATACAGAGGAGGAACAGTGGATATATGGTACAGAGGAGGGACAGTGAATATATGGTACAGAGGAGGGACAGTGAATATATGGTACAGAGGAGGGACAGTGAATATATGGCAGAGAGGAGGGACAGTGCATATATGGTAAAGAGGAGGGACAGTGCATATATGGTACAGAGGAGGGACAGTGAATATATGGTGCAGAGGAGGGACAGTGAATATAAGGTGCAGAGGAGGGACAGTGGATATATGGTACAGAGGAGGGACAGTGCATACATGATGCAGAGGAGGGACAGTGAATATATGGTGCAGAGGAGGGACAGTGCATACATGGTGCAGAGGAGGAACAGTGGATATATGGTACAGAGGAGGGACAGTGCATACATGATGCAGAGGAGGGACAGTGCATATATGGTGCAGAGGAGGGACACAGGTCAGTTGGAGCAGTCAAACCAAACATGATAAAAAAACGTGGAGTCGATCTGTTTCGATATGTCTGAGTTTTAATTCAAACTCCGTTCATGTCACAAACAGCACATTTAAGTGAGAGCTTAAAGTGATACAAACACACACAGTTTCAGTGATTTGGTAAATAATAAAAACGACACGTTAAAATCATGATATAAAATGTGAGGTCAGGCAGACTCAGTAGTAAAACAACTGTGATAAAAGTGAAAAACAAATGATAAAACTGTGGATTGTCTCAGAGGAAGTGTCTCAGCAACTTAAGGCAGCGTTGTTCCCCTTAATATCACCAGCGTGTTATTGGATCACATGTAAACGCAACCGCTCAAGGTGCAGCCGACCAGAACTGACAGGCCAGATGTTCACAAATGGTAAGGTACCGTACTTTCTGGACTATAAGTCGCACTTTTTTCATAGTTTGGTCGGGGGTGCGACTTATACTCAGATACGACTTATACTCCGGTGCGACTTATACTCAGATGCGATTTATATGTGAAATATGTTTGTTTTTTTTAATTATAATGCTTTTTTTTTTTGGTGCGACTTATACTCCAGCGCGACTTATACTCCGGTGCAACTCCGGAAAATATGGTAAAAATATTTGTTGAGCAAAGGGCCGGAAAATTCATCACATTTGATTTAAAATTTAAATCTAATCCTTTCCCGAGCTCATTTGTTGGCTTGGTTTTTTTCGTTTGGAGAAGTATATAACCAATCCTCTGTCAGCAACAGCATGTGGTTTAAATGTATTTTAAAAAGAAACCTTTTTTTTTTTTTCATAAGAAACCAATGGATCAATATCAGAAAAGAAATATTAGTTTTATTTCCGTATCGCCCAGCCCCATTTGAACATGACACGGATGAGTTCAAACCAAGTCTACGGTGAAAACAAAACCCAACAGTTTCAAAGAAGCATTAGTAAGTTAAGCAGGTTAAGACGTTTCTCTTCCCGCCCCAGAGTCTTGGTCAATTCTGATAAAACCCTGGTCAAAGAGATGCTCCGAGGACAGAATTTGAAACCAGCGATTCATTGGTTGCTTCTTTTTAAGCTTCTTTCTTGTATCTAAAGTCACGAACAGGTTTAGCTGAATCTTGAGGTATTGCGAAACCAGCATCATAAACAAAAGGCCTGAGGTACAGCGTCGGACCCGGTCACATGACACGGCTCTGCGCGTCGACGGAGCTTCTACGGTTAAATCTGAACATCCACCAGGTGAAATGACGTGACATTGGTTTGGCAGTAAACACACTTAGATAAGAGTTACGTTAATATTATTGTAGCATTGAGTCTTATGGATCAGGCTGCACAATATCAAAACAAAAAATATACTATTTAATGTTCTTTTTAATAAAATTATCGCGCAAGCTTAGAATCGACTAAGGAACCCAGTTTAGGCTATTTTGGTGCGTCTTAAATCTTAAACACTACCTAAATACAAGAATTACTCATTTGTAAAGATAATTAAACAATATAGATCATAACTTCATAAACCTTTGTGAGATAATCCAGGTTAATAGTCACTAAACGTACACACACGTTAAACCCTGATTTATTTACTTAATAATCTAATATTATGCAGCCCCCATGATAAACAGGACAAACCGCGTGCAAAAATATTGATAGAACGTATAACTTCATGACATGCTCTGAAATCCAGGTACAATCTTCTGTGCTCATGCAAACCGCTACAAAGTGGACTGTAAAAAAATCGATATTATATAAAACATTAAAAACTCATATTCAAATACAAATAAGTGTTACAGCAAAGATTATTATCACTGCAGTTGTGCAAAAATGCAGGACAAAAACTCATCTTTTTATCATGTTTGGTCGATATTAAAGGGTTTTAGGAATGTTTTATATATTGAAGTTACTGCCACCATTAAAAAAGTGCTTATGCGACTAATATCCCTAAAACCTAAATAGAAACATAAAAAGTACGGTGTCAGGCAGGTAAAAATAAAACCCTTTTAAACCTATACAGAAATATTTTGGAAAACATTTTGGGCCAAAAGAAAAGCACTGGGCAAAGGTGATGATGAAAATAAGATTTAGATTTAAAAAACACAAACTGTGATTGTTGTTTTAGTAGAATTCAAAAGAACAAGAGTTGGCCTCAGTGATAAGAATCTCGGTCTATGTGATGTGTACATAGCCGATTAATTGCGAGATAGGACCAGTGCCTTGGCCTACACTTATCTTCAAGACCTTTGCTCAGTACGGTACAGCGTCATAATACGGCAAAGAAAATTCCCTTTTGTTTGACGTTGAAGGGCAGAATACCTCTGGAGCTTAACTGTGTTTTGGACACACTTTAATCTTTTGTTTCGTGTCCCCGGTCGCTCCAAGATCATCAACCCTTAAAAATGAAAGTCCATAAAAGGCAAAGGAACATTTTGTTCTACAAGTAAAAAAATCTTCATAAGAAACATAAAAAAGATTAAATTGACAAACTGACAATTTGGCAAGTAAACAAATTTGCTCCTGAGATTCATCGTAGGGAAGGATTTCAATAAAATATGCTTATTATTAACATACAGTGACATTTAACAGTCTCGGTACAATTGTAACTTTAAAAGAAACGCTAAAGTCTGAAAAACATTAGGACCACTGTAAAAACTATTAGCGAGGGTCAGAAAAGACAATTAACAAAATTCTTGAAATTTGGTCAGAATTATGATCCCTGCAATTCAGTTATTTTTCCCTTAACGACATTGGTCCCTTATTATTTTGGCTTCTTTGAAAGAGAATAGTATTTATGAAACTAAAGCTATTTTGTTCTTTTTTAACATTAAAGAGGAGGTATTACACTTCTATGGTTCGTTTGTTTGTTTTCTCTTCGCGCCAAGTCACTCCTCCCTTCGAACAGGGCCCAGGAGAGATCGCTAGATTACTGAAACATGCATCGATGACAGGCATGTTTTTGAGAGAGAACAATGTTATAACATGGTAGAAAGCAAAAAAAAAAAAAAAAAAAGGTTTTGCATAATACCCCCTCTTTAACTAAAATGTCCTGACACAGTTTTTGCAGTGGCCCTTCGTCTGATGTCAACAAACCAAACACAGACCAAAACATTCCCCTAAGAAACCACACACGCCTCTGGCGGCTTTTCGGCCGCGTCCTCCGAATCGTGGGGCAGGTCCGCGGCGGCGCCCTCTCCTGGAAACAGCCTGTCGTTGTCAGGAGTGTCGGAGGGGGCGTCCTCGTAGGCACTGATGCTGTCCGAGTCCGTCTTTTCGTCGTCTACACCGTTTTCGCAAGGCCTCTGCAGGACGCCCTCCTCGCGCGCAGCCCTGTCCAAGGCCAAAGACGGCAGACGCATCGGAGACATACTCACAAACTTACGAATCTTTTCCGCGACGATCTCCATGTCACCAGCAGAGGGCAGTCTGGGTCTAATGGTGTCGCTCTTGGCGTCCGATTCTTTATCAGCGAGAGTGTCATTTTGTTCCTAAAAAACAGTAATATTTTTAGATCTTTCTTTAAATAAGGAAAAATTCTAAATATACATAAAAAAATGAAGCAAATGAAGGCACGACCAAAGTATGAGATCTTTGGTTTAAAGTAAATCAAACCAGTGAAAGATCCTAAGTTCTGAACAGACACGCTGATTCTTCATTCTGCATTTTTAAATATTTTTTTATCATCAGCCACTGGTATTGAGTATTAAACTATAACGTATGAAGATTTTTTTGTTTACATTTACTTTTGTTCATTTTAAACAGTAATACTGAGTAGCATTTCACCATAGCAGTGAGAAAGTGGGCGGGGATGGGGGGGAAGGTAAAATGTGAAACTTTCTGAGGATTACTCAAACAAGCATGAATCAAACCAAAATACGACATATTTGAGTAAACTGGTGATGAGGGGACAGTGCTATGATGTTGTTAAAGACTCATAAAAGTGGATTCTGGATGGGTCTCCTTTAACTTTAGTGTGATATTGAAACTGTAGGTTGTGGAACGGTTGTGAGTTGGCAACAGTGATGGTTTTTTCTGCCTTCATACCCGGGCACTCAGCTACTACATGATTTTTTTTATTTATACAAGTGGTTAATTGTTATTTGATCAGCGAACAGATTGAGATATTGAAGCCAAGCGTTTACCATCTGCAGTGGGACTTTCAAAGGGTGGTATTGTTAGAGATGCATGTTTTTGTGGAAATGGCACATGAATCATATTGAACTCCTTCCAAACGTTATATAACCGGCTTTATGCAGCTCCTCTGTACGCATGTACTGTGTGCACTGTACGGTGTCACGTTACCTCTTTCAACCTCTCCACTTCTTTCATTAAAGAGCTGACCATTCCCTCCAGTTTCCTCCGGGCCTCTCGCTCTCTTTCCAGCTCCTGAAATTCAGAGTATTCAAAACATTAATACTGAGAAAGATGTTAAAATGTAGAGCAGCCTTTTACGGTTGGATTAACTTATCATCAGGACTCACCTGCACCAGATTGGAACCAAGAATAAACCAGGACAGATCAGGACAAAATGAGGACTGCACTAAAACTCTACAGTTCAAATCTCAGCGTTTTTATTATGTTAATTCTATAGACGGTGCCTTTCCACGTACGCACGCACGTACCTAATATTAGGTGTGGTTAGACTGCAACAGGTGCTGCTTAAAGAGACGCCGTTTCTCAACAACAGTGTTTACAGATCCATTTACCCATGACCCATTATTTTGGGATTTACTACAGTACAAAACAGTTTCACATGTGTGTAACTCAGCACTGGGCATATCGCCACAGCTTATTTTAGCTCTTTTACTTCATCAAAATATTTTCATGTGTCAGCAACTGAGTACTTCTTGAATTACCGGGATTTATTACGGATTTAACCAGGTCTAAGTCTCTTTGAGCCTAAAACCAGAGTAAACTAGGACTAAACCAGGTCCCACAATCATATCCCATCAATATTTATCATTAATAATAATAACAATAATAACACATCAAAATTTGTAGCGTTTTTTTTCCCCCCAGATACTCAAAGACGCTTTAGAAACGAACAAGAAAACACAGTAAAATATAACAACAGTGGAAAGTTAATGCGAGTTTGAACAGGCGAGTTTTCGGGTAATTATTGTGATTAGTAGTGCACTTACGGCGTTGGCCTGCCCTGCCTCTCTCTGGGTCTCTGCCAGCAGCTCCTCCACTCCCTCCAGAGAGTCCTGCAGCACGTCCACCTGAAACAGCAGCGTGTCGCGCTCCACCTCCAGCCCACGCAGCTCCGCCACGGCCTCCTCGTAGCTCGCCTGGAGCTCCAGCTAAAACACAACGCACAGATCAGCCCGGTCTCAGTGTGGGCTAAAGGAGCGCGATGCCAAGCGTGAGTGGGCACAGCTCAGAGCCAACAGTGGGAGGATCTATGCGAACTCGTATGACAGAAAGAATGGGGCGTATGGAAGTGTAGGAGCCCTGTATAATGAGATGTCAGGAAGGAGAATATAGTAAGAAAGTCAAATAAGGAAAGTTATTTAAAAATGGTCACATGATGGAAAATGTGCGATGTCATAACAAAGTTGGATATACTGTACAACTGGGGCCGTTACAAGCGGCGAGGAGCGTAACGAAATTAATATTTTACTACATGGATCACAATATCAGTGTAATTGTATCATGTTCTAGGTCACAGAAGAACAAAATGTTTCCTTAATAATTTTAACAAACATAACATTTTTAGATGATTTTGCTATGGAATGGTGCCATATGACATTAGGTAAAAAACAGTTAGAGCTGGAATAACGGTCAAAAAAGTATTTCCCTGTATTAGAAAAAAGTATTGGTTCCATCTTTACAATCTGATTAAGACCTGCTGCAACTGGGCTATTTCTATTCCTCTTTAAAAATGTATTAGTAGTTATTAGTTATACGTTTGTGTAACTCCTTATTGAATATACTGTGACGCTGACATAGTAAACATGTACTGAACTCTGTGGGGAAACACTGTGCCAGATTGTCACTGGTCAAACCACTTTTGACAATGAGAACATAATGTGATTTAAAGCTGGTGGGGAGTGGTACGTCTGTCACATGAACTGAAGTTATGTCGTCCATTGCTGTTGTTGAAACCCAAATTTGAGATGAAATTGTTCAATTGTGCCAAAATTCAAAACTCGTTTGTCTAGCGCACACAACACGCAGACACACGCCACATTCAGCACACTATTAGATTAAAGTTAAACAAAAACAATTACCATTTCTGGGAGTCCCGTGAAGAGTTCTTGTTCAGTCTATGAAAACACAACAGTATGTTAAATATGTTACAAGTTAAACAGCAAATGACTATTCTAAGCCATAAACATGTGAAATACCTAAGAGATCTACGTCATAACAGACAATATTCCCGTTTATCTTCACAGATCATACAAATGTTCTCATTTTACCCATTACAAATGATCATAACATCATTTTGACACGCATTACATTGTAGTAACATGTTTTACCTGACTCTCAGTCCTCTTTTTCAATGTCCCTGCTCGACTGTCACTTCGTGCCAAACGCCTGGATGAACTCTCAGCCTGAAAACAGATTTCAGAGCGATTAATGACTGTAACAACATCTCAGTTTAAAATAAAACCAGGTGAGAAAACACAACACGATGATAACAAGTAACAGCCATAAGAGGAAGTAACTAGCGATGCAAATATGGCCATTTTTATTTAAAATTATTATAAACTTGAGTTGATTTGTCATGCACTGGCTCTCGATGACTAATTATATCTCATCATTCAGTTGGACAAAACGAGTCTTTCTCCGTGTAGCGAGACAAAAACAAATACATTACCTCCTTTATAAAGCTTCGGAGGGACTCGTCTTCGCTCACTGCCCGAGAAAAGGCTCGTTTCTTTGGGGAGCCACTGCTGTCGAGCGTGGCCGAAAGCATTTTGATAAGTTATATTTATTTTTTTTTTTTTTTTTTTACGTAATAAACACAGATTCGGGGAGTGATGTGATGTTTGGTTCCTACGCAGCGGACGTGCACGCGCTGCCGACGCCCAGGCCCGAAGTACGGAGAGCCGCGGGGACCAAACTTCATATATGACCGTAATGACTCCGCCTACACAGTTCAGCCTACAGCCAAAAGTCCAACAACAACTAAAGATAACATTGAATTTATAAATTTTGATTGAATTAAGAAGATGAATGGATAAAATGACAATAGACAAGGCCTTTTACACCACTACTTGTTCCATTTACTGTTATTTTCCTGTCAATTTCACTGAAGACAAAAACATTAAAGGTGTAGGCTACACTCATTTTGTGCTAAGGAAATTAAATTTAAAAAATCTTTTATACACAGGTACTCACTGCATAAAATACTTATGGCTTTGTAGGCCAAGTCCACCCAGGGAGACCACCTCAAATTGTAGAAAAAGAGGGACCCACTTTGTTGACAGTAGTGGGACATGGACCGTGTTGGAGAGTAACTGAAAACATATACTGAAAAAACATATTCTGAATACTAAGTTTGAGTAACTGTATTTGCTACTTTTTCATTTAGTGGTATTCAGAATATAGTTACTTTTCTAAAATCAAATGAATACTTGCTGGTACTTGATCATGTAATTTTGGCTTTGGACTGCACGGTATAAGAGAGAAAAAAGAAAACACCGCTCTTGCTCTCTAATTAGACATAAATTAATGCATAACAATGAAAATTAATCTGTTTGTAGTTATATGTCATGTTTTTGGTGGTCTGGTGAGCAATGCATGTCAACATAATACAACCCTGAAAACCAGTGCCCACAAAAACCCTTGAAAAAAAAAAATACCATGTGTGAATCTCACTTTTATTGTTCATGTAACATTAATGAAAAAGTGGAACATTCTCTAAATAAGTAGGACGAGAGACAGGGGCTGAAATTGCTGTGCAACCTTTATCCCTGCACCTTTTACTACACCTATAATTTTCTGAATCTGTCAATTCCAGTGATGGAAATTGAAGTTGTAGGCTACACTGATTACTTTGACAGGGACAATAAATATGTGCATCTGTATAGTTTCTTTCTAGGCTACAATGTAGGCTACTCACTGTTTGCTTTAGTCGCCTTCTTGCATAAAATGTACTTTTTGTTGACTTTTATGGTGTGACCTATTGCTATTCCAATCGCTTTCCCTGTGTTTTGGAAGATCAAATAGAAAATCACCAACAGTCTTTATGTATAAGCTTAAATTTCCAACAATATCCCACCACAGTACACAACTTATACCACTTTTACAACTGTCTGAGGTGGTCAGTGTCACACCTAAGCCCAACTACTCTCCATTGTGGTTAATGTGGCTATTTATCAAAAACAATACTTGCCCATTAACTAATTTCGAGTAAATATGGCTGGGTTTCAGATGACATTGTAATATTATTTAGGTTTTTTTGACTGAACTATAGATGCACAGTTCAGATCCCAATGTAACTGCTGTGTTTCAGTCCACACCCTTCAATCTCTACGGCTGCACCCCCGAGGTCGTCCAGCAGGTGACACTGCTGAGTCAATGATGTTCAAAGTGTCACAAAGTCCCGTTGAACAGCCATCAGCAGCACTGCATCTTTGCGCTGACCAGGTCAAAAATAAACTTACAACATTTCATGATATATCTGAATTTATATTTTTGTACAAAATAAATACATCTGAGAAATATTTACTTGCATGTGAAGAGTATCAAGTATGAGATGTGATTAATTTAATGACTTAGAATTAAAAATCAGAAAAAGTTTAATTGGTACGAACCTTTATGTATATCATAAGACTAAATTTATGTGTTCATCACCAGTTAAATAAAATCGCAAAATTCAGGGACAACTTGCTTAAAATGCAATATAACCTATACTGATCAATTTCAGCTTTAGCCTCCCCAATATGAGCAACTTGTGAAAAATATGTAGAAATGGCAGCTCAGAATCAACCAAAACCCCCTGCGACTTTACATTTATTTAAGCCTACTTCCTCTGCAGGGAGCTGCAATGGGCTGAAAAGTATGTAATTATCATAAAAGCCTAATTGGGCTGTATCTCTAATGGAAATTGTTTGTGTACTGTAAAAACATTTCTCCGCTCCAAAACAGTGCGCGCTCCCTCCCTTCGCTCTTGTCCCTCTTGACTTGGTGACCGACCTAAAAGCCTTTTGTTGCAATCTTAGCCAATGGAGACGGATTACGACACGGGGCAGCTGAGATATATAAAGAGCCCCCTTTTTGACCGCACTTGCACATTTTTCAGTGACACTTCTCCAATATCCACAACACCTACCGTGGACTAAATTGTACAGAAAACCAACCACATGTTCACGAGAGAGATTACCGAACGCATCAAACAAAGTGGGACGTACTTTTTTGGATAATTGCCATCAAAAACGTGCAAGAACAAGACCATCGTGCAGGAATAAATGCATGTCACTTGCTTGCTGCCTTTTGTAGGATAAGGCACACGTCCAAGACAAGGGATATTTAACGACCTACGGCGCATCAAAAGACACACTAACAAAAGGTGAAAAGTTGCACTGGCTCTGCTGCGCGCGTCAACATGCCGAGATACAACTTCTTATTGTGCGTAATGGTGCTCGTGTCTTTGGGCCAGTCTGGGAGCGACGAGCCCAATCTGCTGCTGCCTCCATCCAGTGAAGCACCCACGGACGCCGGCTTGTCTCTGCTGGATGAGGACGCAGGCGCTCACGAGTGCTCGGCGTGCGTGTGGAGGGAGCAGAGCAAAGTGCTGAGACTGGAGACCATCAAGTCACAAATCCTAAGCAAATTGCGCCTAAAGCAAGCGCCCAACATCAGCCGCGAAGTGGTCAACCAGCTGCTGCCCAAAGCGCCGCCGCTGCAGCAGCTCCTGGACCATCACGACTTCCAGGGGGACGCATCCTCCCAGGACGAGTTCATGGAGGAAGACGAGTACCATGCCACCACGGAGTCGGTCATCACCATGGCGTCCGAGCGTACGTACATCTTTACGCGCATACCTACTCTTCTATACATTTATAATGCAAATGTTTGAATACACTTTTTAAAGTTTAAACAAAAATCTGTGTGAGCCTCGTGCCAGCGCTGTCACACAGATGTTCTGTGCGCAACACGCAAAAAATTGAACATTTTGAACAACATTCATGCAGAGTCACTGGTCTCTAGAGTTAACTACAATTAAAACAGAGTAAAGCGCAGTGAATTAAGTGGCACCAATTGGCAAAACCAGTAACGAGTGTACGGTCACCGCTGTCAGAAACGAGTGTATGGTCACTGCTGTCAGTAAAAGGTGCGCCTCCTCTATCAGCACGTTCAAACACAAGACGCCCAAATTACGTTTTGTATTGAGCTCCACAGTCTACATAATCAGTGCTTACTCATACTTGGCAAGCAGATTTCCCGTTGACATGGGAGTCACCAGCGTTACACTAGTTGGCAAGGTTTATTTTGCAAATTCATTATGCAATATCTCCAGAGATGTGTGATTTTAAGTATATTTGACAGAGACACTGATGAGGTCCAAGGTAGAAGTGGTTTGGAATTGATTATCTGGCCATCAGCAACAGATTATCACGCGTAATGGTCAATAGCTGCTTCTTACTCCAATTGTCCCAAATTGCGTGAAAATCAATCTAATCGTTGCCATGCCCACATGACTTGACAAGCAACGGTCAAATATAAACTTTCCTATACCATTACAACACCTAAGAAAGTGCTCACTCAGCACGAGGACCACTGGTTGCCATGGAAAAGCTATTTAAGGGGCTCCAGGTGATAAAACGTGGCTCATAATTTGTAGTTTTCACGACTATATAGTTGGTAAGGTAATTGTTTCTGGGGTAACTATGCGTGAAATTTTATGACTTAGTACTAAAAAGAAACTTCGGACAGCATTTGTGACGCATCAAACGTGTCTTTGAGCGAGTGACGCACGGATCTTGGTGTGTTCTCCTGTAAAAACTCTTGTACCTCGCGCTGTCACCCATTTCAAACTGTTTTACTGTCTCCCTCTGCTATAGAATTGGTCTTATAACATAAAAAGTACATTGTCTATCAGCGCATGTATAGGCCCTATTCATTACGCACAATCTGACAGGCGACATACAGCCAATCATAGAGTGCGTAAAAGTTAAGTTATGGTGCCTTCCAATTATTTTACTTTTTTGCACAAGCTACTATGGTCTCCTATAAAGATACACAGATAAACCAGCTCCCTTCGGAGACATTTTAGAAAATTACTGTTGGGCCCTGGCAGCTGTGGTCTATCCTTTATACGAGGCTCTACCGGTTTCCCTGCTGTTCATCGCAGTGAGAAAAAGTGTGTCCAAAAAGCTGCCATTGTTCGCCTCATGCAGCGGCCCCCCTCGGCCGCACTTGCCTTTTAAATGTGGAGTTTATAGGAGCAGCTCGTTTTTTTCCCTCCACGAGTACACAAAGACGCAGAATCACTTAGGGTCGAGGGGAGTGTGTGACCTTTGCGTGGGGAATAGCAGGGTTCAACAACATTTACACACGTAATATATTCTGCACAAGGGGGACCATGAAACGCACTGCAAATAATCTGCCCTTTATGTCCACCAGTGGACAAAGATGAGCTTTTGTGCCACTGGTTTTCGCGTTGTCTGTAAAATCTTTAACATCATAACTGCTTCAATTGGCATGTTGTGTTAACATAAGGCTAATTTACTTCTTTGAACACCGAGTGCCTATCATACTTGGATGGCCTGGTCTGTCTACCCCCCAAAATAAAAACAGATGACAAAAATGCATAACATTTGGCATGATATGACGGTACATGGCTGTGGCACTGAAGGCACAGTCAGTTAAAAAAGTGTGCGAGGTGCCTATCCAAATCTAAGCAAATCAGGTGCAGTGATGTATGGAGTATTGTTTGTTCATTTACACTTTTATTATTTGACATCGAGAGCCTTCCCTGCTTTGCTAACATTTGTCTACTGAAATACCCCTCAGACTGCCTTTTTGAGACAGTTCTTCAGTTCGGTCAGACAGGTGGAGGGTCACTGAAAGGCATCACTAAAACATACAAACAAAAATAGTGTAGG
>KN475262.1:13534-25225 GCA_000787095.1 Periophthalmodon schlosseri
GAATTCAAAGTGTAGTTCAGTCGACTCTATAGTTTTGTCTGAACCACATTTGAGTGAGGGCATAATGGATGGATAGTTTTGTGATAATAAGTTTGAGTTTCATTTTGAAAAGTACTTCATAAAAATATATTTATTATTATGATGAGATAAGTTGATTTTAATCGACTCAGTAAATGATCTGAACATTTTCACTGTTATCCTGGCTCTAGATTCTATTGTACTGTGCAGTGTGCGTGTGCCATGTTGCAGCTAGGTCCCTCTCCTCATCAGTGCAGTAGTTTTATCTGTTTCAGCCCCCTCACTTTCTCCCGTGCAGCGAGCGAGTGCATCTCTTTTGCCTGTGGCGTCTTCGTGATCCCACAGGATCAAAAGTGCCATTTGTGTCTCTGATAGAAGCAGCACTTCAAACAGCATTCCCGGTTGCACCTCGAACCCGGTCACCCTCTCTGTGCCTTTGAAGGCCGTAGTTCACGTGGTACATACTGAACTGGACCACAGCCAGAGTGGCTTCTTAGTATTCACTCAAGGTACGTGGGTGCCGCAGTGGGGGTTGACAGGGTCCGTGCTTGCTTCCTGGTCTCTAATTACGATGAAATTTCATGGAAAAACTACAGCTATTTATATCATAGTGCGGCACTTAATGTACTAACACATCCAGCTCTGTACTGTACGTGGTAAGGTGCTGCATCACAATGGTCATCGAGTTCACTGTACAGAAATAGTGCGTATGGGATTGAACCTGTTACACAGGAGCACACAGCACAAAATAGCAATGATTGTATGTCCTTGTGGTCAGATTGGCTAGAGCTACAGTACTAACTCTCAAACACAAGTTTAATACTAACATAGCCACAGAACCTCATACAAAATCACTATAGCCACATAGAATCTTTTGCATGAAATAATACAGGCTGTGCTGTTTGTGCATGAGTTCATACCTGAGGTGACAGTTTCATCCTCGTAGTTTGACCAAAGGCCTTCTCTGCTGGTACTCAGGCTCTGTACACAGAAAGAGTACTTCAATTAAAGGTGCACTATGTAAAAATAAACACCTGTGATTGAGTAACTGAAAGATATTTACGTATAAACCATACGTTTGGAACATTCTAGGCAAGGCCCGAAATGTTCATGAGACAAACAGGTGAGGGACCCTCCGGCAGAAAATGAACAGAGTGCACTGTTAAGCCTAGGAGTAAAAAGTAAAAACAACAACAAAAAAGTTGTTACTGGACCGTTTTGTTTTACAAATACTCACAGCACTTGGCTCTGATTGCTTGTGGTGTACATACAGTATACAGTACAACTGACAGTAACAAACATCAAAACCATGAGGAGTTGCCAGTACAAAGAGCCAAACTCATTTGCACATGCCTCAGATGGCCAAGCGTTGAATACAACAGGGAAGGACATTTAGTGTAATTTAATGTAATAAGAGCAGAAGTAGATTCTAGACAAGCCTCTTCTCTGAAGACTAAATGGTTTGTTCTTGTAATAGTATCACTTAAAGTCACAATGAATGGCCCAGTCTCAAGATGTTCAAGAGGACACATGATGTAACATATTATAACAGTGTTATCATCATTATCGTACTCGGGGTTGTATTTACATTGATTCATCTACGTTTGAGTAATCCTGTATTTCTCTGCTTTCGAGACATGAGTGCTCCGAAAATTTCGGTTTTCACTTACCCCCTATCTCTGCCCACTGCTCTGTACTAGTTATTCAAAGAATTCAGACTCCAGGTCAAGCAAGGGCGTCGATCCACGAGTGTCACTGCGGAGCTGAAGAGGTCTGTGTGTTGTGGTGTTGAGATGTGGGGGCTGTGTGAAGAAACACATTAATGGTGTAGTGCACCTCTAAGCATCCTCAGTGCACCTGTATCCACATGTACAGAGACACATGCTGCCGTGAGGAGGGAGGGACATGCCGCTTACTCACCTGCAAACGCCGAGAGCTCAGAGACTGTTGACAAAGAGGGTCACGGAGTTCACAGCTACGTGATAGTTTGGAAAAAGGACTATTAAGCTCATCGGCTTTTCTTTAGCTGCACCGGTAGTAACACACAAGCAACTCCTCCCATCAAAACAAGACTTTTACTGTGTTGACACTATAAAGGGTCATTTCCTGAAAGCCCAGGAACCATAAAAATCAAGAGAGCGCTAAAAGGACAGCACACGTCCGACTGTCTTCCACACACTGACCAGTGCCCGGAACAATGCAAAAATTAACAAAATATCAACTCGTGTTTTAGAAAGTCCTGTCAAATTTGGCCCACAGTGCGTCAGTTCAGATGACAGTTCAAGGCGCAAATTACAAAGATGGCGATACATTTTAATCATACACAATAGATGTTTTGTTGTAGTTGTTAAAAGTATTTTATTTCTTATTTTTCTTGCATATTTTTGACCCTTTACATTTTTTTTCAACACTTGTGCATTATGTTACAACACTGAAAATTACTCAGTGCGGAACAAATACATCTCTTACTTTATTATCTTGTACATTTTTACATTTTATGCAGTCCAATGGCTATTTAAAGTTTGTGTCTATAGAACTCGTGACCACTAAGGGCAGCACGTGAAAGAAGATGGCTGAAACAATCCGTCAATTTGTCAATTTGAATATGGCACCTGCCCGGTCAATGTGTTGGACTGGGAACTTTTGAAAGGGAAAAATAAACATTGTAGTTGATTTGTTTGGACACTGAAAGAGCCTAAGAATGCCCTGTCACTTGCACAACATACTGTCAACTTTATGGCTAATAAAATTTCAAAGAGACCAGAGTCTATTAATACAAGGACCGAATTTCCCCAGGACCTCAGGAATCTCTCTCCTTCCTCCCTCCGCGGCCGATTCCCACGCTCCCCTCACAGTCCCTCTGCTCTGCATTTTCTTGGAGCATCTGAACGGACACTGAGACCATAGCAGGGTTAGGGTGAAGTATAATACCTCTTAGACATTTATTTATTGCCGAGATATAGAAGATGTAGAAACAATTCCACTTCCAAACCCCAGGAACAGTCTGACTTTAAATTTATAACTTTTAATTATCTTGTCATATTTATCAGAATTGCACTACAAAATTTAGGGGAGAAAGCTTTGATTATTTTGCAACCAAAACTTCTACTAATGCACCGTAATCTAATTAGGGCTGAACAGTTTTGGAAAATGATCTAATTGTGATTTTCCTGAGAAGCAAGATTATATTTGCGATTTATGTTTTAATATTAGGGATGTGTTCATATTTTAAACACATCGAGGAGCATGAACATTTGAAAGAAGAGTGAAATATGAACTGCTAAACTATCACAAGAATCATGCATTTCAGAACATATTTGTTGAAGTCTATAGTGCAAGGACAGGCTTTATACATATTAAGACAGGACATTTTGTTGTTACTATAGTTTTTACATGTAAGTTTCCATTTCCATTTGATGAATTTAGGAGCCCTCTACGTAATAATTCAATTTTAATATATTCTTTGAGCAATGTTTGAATGAAAGGTACCTTCACATCCCAATGAAGCAGTCACCTCATTTAAAGTCAGTGACATCCACTGCTAAATCTTTAAAGGTGCACTCTGTAACTTTTTCGGTGGAGCGTCCGCCCCCTGGTTGTCTCCTTGGAGATGTTATTGCTTTGTCGAGAATGTTTCACAGTATGGCATTAAACGTACGTATCTCCATGAAGACTAGCAGGTGGCGCCACTGGCCCAAGTTACAGAACAGATCTGTGGAGAGGTGACCCTACTAACTAAGAATATATGTTTTTTTTTAAGTATTTATTCAACTATAATCGAATAAATGGAAGATACTCTAATGCCATACTGCGGAACATTCCAGGCAAAGCAATAACATCTCCACGGAGCATCCACCAGACAAGTTACATAGTACAGTATATTTACATTTTAGCGCGACTCAGTGAAAACCCCATCGAGGTATAGAAGTGGTGGAGGTAGTAACGATAACAGTTACAGACGGGTGCCATTTTTCCCAATTCAAACACAAACATCCTGCCCTGTATTATGGGCATTAACCTGTTTTGGCCAACTAAGCATTGGCTCTTCACGTTTCTACAACATAAAGTTCTGTATTTGTATGGACAAGAAACAAATTGTTCCTGTTTTTGGTGAGGAATTGCTCATTTTGCAGTCTTGCTCATTACCCACCTGAGGGCCCTGAGCCAGAGTTTGATCACAGCTGTACATGAGCTGTGCTGGAGCTGTACATGAGCTGTGCTGGAGCTGTACATGAGCTGTGCTGGAGCTGTACATGAGCTGTGCTGGAGCTGCACATGAGCTGTGCTGGAGCTGGTTGCATCATGCTCTGGTCCAGGACATGCAGAAGGAGGGGTGAGGATGGGAGGGTCCAGGGGGAACAGCAGCACAGGCCGATCCTAAAGGGACAGAAATCAAGAAGCCTTTTATAGGTACAATTACAATGACTGAAAACAGATGTTGGGTTTCACTAATAAAGACCATAATTACTTCAGAGCAGTAATTAAGGCTTGTGTAGGGACGGAGCGAGGCAGAAGCCCGAGAAGAAGATGGAGATCATTATTGTTTATGGAGGAGTCCATTAAAGGCGTTTAAGCAATGGAAATGCTGCACCGGCATAATATAGGATCCCACAAGGGACAGAGCTACAATTAACGATGGGATAGCTCACGATTATAACATGAAAATTTAATTAGCCTCTTTTCTGTGGCAAAGTAGAGCAGCCATTTTGCCATTTTTATCACCTGTGGTTCAGCACATCATCAGGAAGTTCATTATGGACAGTTACTTCAGGGACAGGAAAAGAGTCAGTGATTTACAGATCCAAAGGAGAATACAGTTTTATGTTGCAAAAAGATGAACAAACCCACAGAAAGGAAGGCTTCCTCGTGGATCTATCTTTATCCCTGTGTTAATCTTTGCAGGTAACTCTTGAAGACAGATCTGGGTGGCCTAAAGGATGTTTTTAGCTTTTCGCTGAATGTTCTCAAAACAGAAGCAGCCCCTATAGGACACAGAAGATGCTGATAGATGACTTTCTGTACTGGAGTACACCTGTAATACTATAGACTACAAAGAGCAATAAGGAGATCCAGGTTTGATCCACGAACCAAGGCATAGTGTACATTACACAAGTTGAGGTCTAGTTACGTACGGTATATTAGTATTTTGTGTCCATGCTAGGTTAAAACACTTGATCGAACGCATTTGTAATACTGTTATCGTCTCTTGTGGAAGTGTCTTCTTACATAATAACATGTTGCAGATTAGAGGTTAGCTGACTGATAATAAACTGCCAAAGGCTATGAAATCACACACCACTTATGTTTGTGCCGATGTTTTCATCTATGTAAAACTATTCAAGCCTCAGGCCTAGAAACGAATGAAGCAATTACAAAGCCTTCAGTTACTTACATGTTCTACACTGTGCTAATGCTATGCTCACTTACTGAGAGTGGGCTGTGAGGCCACTGTGCTGGAGGTGCAGGTGGCGCCTGTCACAGCACTGTGGATTGGGCTGTAATGATGAGTGACTTAAAGTCAATGAGATCGCACAGCTGTGTGATCTGCACATTATAAATGACTCCAGTGTCGGATCACAGTTAGACTCATTTTTCACTGCGCAACACGGACAAGAATCAGTCACAACGTTCTGACACAGGGACGAGGAACAAGAGGCTCTGCGGTCAAAGCTTCTTTTCAGGTTAATTTGTTTTTAAGATGTTTGCCAAAGTTTGACTTTAGAAACAGGGCACCCTCTGTCCCGTTACATTCACGTCCCATGCTTCTGTTTGGATGCACACAAACAGTGGCCCTGGCAGCGCCGGGCTCTTCCTGCTGTCCAGCTGTCCACCTTATGCACTTCACTGCACGCTCCTTTCAGCGTGTCCTGCTCCAAGTGTCCCACGATCCTGCACTAACACCACCACAGATAGGACTGTTAGCACCGGCGCTTATAGGAGCGTTGCACAAAGTGCTGTGCTGTGGTCATATCTTTCTTTGTATGTTATATGTAAGCGTGTTCGCTGAGCCAGAACCAGCCTGTCTTTTTACGGGGCTTGTTCCTAATGGGAGTCTTGTGCCTCCGTTGTCCCAGGGGAGAGTTCCTGAAAGAGGGGCTCTAACTTCACAGCCCCCCTCGGTTGCAGCTCGGGCCTGGCCTCCCCCACCACCCCGCGTCCCTAGGGACTGACCCTGAGACAAAGAGGGAGCAGGCTGGGCTGGGATGGGATGTTTGGGGGGGCGCACTGTGGCCCCTGTCTTATTAGAAGGGTCGTGAACGTGTCACAATGATTAATATGCCGAGGTGCGTGGGGATACCCTAGAGTCACATTCATTCAGCACCAAGCCTCCCAAACACACACTCAACAGAAAACTGCACATTTGCATTTCCCATTAAGAAAAGAAAATATAGATATATATGCAAATGAAAGTCCTCTTTAGCTTGATATCATTATGCATTATCCATTTGGACATTCACAATGGAGGAGCATTCCTGTCCCCGCCCCGGCCGAGCTGTGCGCTTCCACCTGATTGGCATATGTTGCCACACATGTATACAAGGCACTCGCAGCTGCGTGACAAGAGCCCGCACTCCGCTCCTTTGTCTCCGGAGATGGAAGTGTGAAGGTCAGGTTTAAAGCTGAAAACTATTGTGATAAATTGGGACATATTTGTGCAGCCCCCTTAAACTTCCCTGTGTGGATTTAAGGCTGTTTATTGGAATAACATTTGTCAAGCAGCAGTTTCCCAATGTAACCAACAGAAACTTTTCTGTTTTATCTCAGGATTACTTTTATGAATACCAAGTATTACATCCCATCTGTTTTTTTAACAATCTCCTGTAGCGTATTTCTGTAAATGGTCATTAACCATTCCACTCTTTAAACCGTTGCCTGCAGCCATTGAAAACTGCACAGATAGCACACAGCAGGCCTCTTCTATAGTCTCCCTCTCACTTTCACCTATAGGACGCAGGTACCCAGGGAGCCAACCAGATGTTAGATTCGCTCACCTGCACGCCCCCCTCCTGCACACTGGCTGTAAATCTCACCAGCTACATATGCTGCAATTATACCACAGGGAAATAAGCGGCAGCAATAATAATGAGAGAGCTGGAGGAAGCACGAGGAGCAAAAGCAAACAGCCACGCTTCCTTTGGAAAACCTCACAGGCTTCTGTTCATGGCTATTTTAGTTTGGCTCCAGTTTTGGTACTGTACACCTCTGATTTTTGCTCCAGTAGGGGGGGCTAAGTGCATGATTTTAACTCATCAAAGTAAAATTATATTTTATGAACAAAGGTTCTGTCCATGATTTTACTTCTGTAAAAAAAATATTTATATTATACTTTACATTACACATTATTCACTCATCCAATGACCCAAAGGTCAGTTTGAACCCCACTCGTGCACACTGTTGTTGTGTCTTTGAGCAAGACACCTCCCTTGCCTACGTATGAATGCGGTGTGTGATTGTTTAGTGATCGGAGGAGCTGATGGCGCACACTGGCGCCTTGTTTATTACCTCAGGGCAACTGCAGCTACATAATAGTAATACCACTACTATGTACGGAATGAATTAATAATGCACAAAACTGTACAGCTTTGGTGTCCAGAAGAAGACAAAAGCACATACAGTCAATCCTAAATCGACGTTTTATGCAGCCGGGCACAACTTGTAGAATATTCTTGTAATGCTAAATCTTACATCATCGTTTTACAGCAGGGCTTAAGTGGTCAAATTGTCCAGGAAATTAAATAATAAAACAGCAAATGTAGTAAAATTATAATGCTCTTAGCAGTAATATGTTATGACAGCGGGGCACAGTGGATCAGGGGAGAGGATTAAATGTCCTGTTTCTTTACAAGTGCAGCTGCTTTGGCACCAGGCAGCCGCTCTGCCAACACTCGACCTATGCTTTAACATTACTGAGGACTTATACTTGAGCTATGCATTCACATTACTGAGGACTTACAGGATCTATAAAGACACAGGTTGATTTGGTGCCTATCAATGCATTCATTGTTTAGCATGAGCGGCTCATATGTGCTACATGTGTGTTTAATAACAGGCTCCTAAATGGATTGTGCTCTGGGCTTCTCGGGTTACTCCTTTTGTGGTCACTCAAGTAAGGCCTCCACAGGAGCAATTTAACAATTTCAGCCCCTCAATCTTCAGCAAAACCCAAAGTAAATTGCACCACTGTGTTCATGACTTAATACGTCCATTTAAACCAAGACTGTAGGAACTCAGAAACTAAGAAGAATACTTTTAAACTTTGTCTTCTGCTTGTTTTTATACAAAATATTCTGTGACACATTTGTCTCTGACATTGGTTAGTTTAGTCTTATGTTATCTATCCATTAAAGACAACCTAAATATTTGTGATGAAATCTGAACAGCAGCAGCAGAATCACGCATTCCCAGTTCTGTGTCGATGAGCAAACACGTTAATTGCCGTGACCCCAGCGAACCACCAAAAGGAACATTGACATATTGTTTACACTCACTAATGACTGTCCCTGAAATACAAGCTGAAGGACCAGGACTGTCCGCGCTTGGCCCATGTTCAACGCAACGGCCCGGGACCCATCTGTACCACAGTCACATTCAGATCCCCCAATGCATGACCATAATTCAATTACAACACCATTGGCTGGACAATCCCCTCCCAAATCAAAACAAAAACAAAGTGCCTCATCTTAGACTTGTCCCGGGGCGGCTCAAGAACAGCAAAAGGGCTATTGCGAAAGAAAAATGTTTGTAGGGTTGTTGTCACTATTTATTTTGAAAAATTCCATTGTAGAAAGTGTAGTTTCTGGACCAAGCAGGGCTTTCCTGTGTACAGTTTGCATGCTCAGGGGTAAAACCCATCTATGTAACTGCATGAATGTGGCATGGTAGCTAGCGCTCACACTTCACACACATTCAAGATAGTCCTGACCAAGCCCAGCTCAAGATCTGTATTTCTCACTGCTCCTGACAGGTTGCTCCAGCAGCATCGAAGGATGAATGAATCTCCCTCATGAGGGATTATTAAAGTAAACCTTATCCAAACAATCAGGAGGAGAGTGGGGCTAACATTCTCCATCATTTGCTTCTGCTCTCCATTCTGTTACAATGGCCAGGTAAATGCACTGTATTACGTTAGAAGGATCATTTATGTAACCAAGTCTTTTTCTGTCCATTTGCCTGTGTGTTCACTCCAGTCAAATGAGAAACTGAACTGAGGTGAACTTAAGGTAAAGGTTCACTTCATTGTCTCCTCTGCATTTGATCCATTCTTCAGTGCAGCAGGGGCAACCTGTTAGGAGCAGTGGGCACCACAGCCGGACGTCCGTGGACCCATCTCCAGACCTTGAGCTAGGCTTGATCATAGTTACCTTAGCTGGAGGATTTTGTATATTATTTTGGGCTGGTGAGGGAAGCCAGAGTTCCTGGGGGAAACCCACCCAGACACAGGAAGAATCACACAAATTACGTACGGGAGTCGGACCCGGAACCATCTTGCTGTGAGGCGAGGATGCTCTCAGCCACTGTGCCACCGATGCCAATAAGTCTGGAGATCTGAGAGACAGGTCCTAATGTAGCAAACGTGCTAGTGATAGTTGACGTTTGTCCAATCTTAGTTTAGGAAACCAGATGGGAGATTAAAGTCTAACCGAGCCTGACCGCTCTCGAACTGGGCTGCCAAGATGATCCTTCTGCTCTGTTCAGTTGAGTTTGATGAACAGTTGCCATTGGCTGGACCATCTCCCAAATCCAAACTAAAACAAACTGTGGTCCATTGAGCCTTGCTTCTGAGATCTCAAATAAAAGGGGGTGTTGTGAAGAAATTACCATTACCATAGGCTCGACCTTGACCTTCAAACTCATCTGGCTATTAGGGCTGCCCCTCCCCAGCCCCAGAGATGTAAAGAGCCTGACGGTTTTGACCCCTGATCCCATTTCTTAACTAGGCTGAGGTGCCAAATGACCTTTTGACCCAGGAAGCATTTGCAGGTTGCCTGAGCAACCCCAGATTTGGCAATGATTGACAGGTCCATGCTGTTTTCTTGTCTTTTTTGAAGGCAAAACAGACTGCAACATCACACCTAATGTCTAAATCTGCGTTTGAGAGATATGAAAACTCAGATTAGATATTCTATTGTGCTTAGCCCCTGCATTATTATTCCAGTTAGATGCAGAATAAATTAACTTTAATAAATGAATGCTTTACATGGAAATGAATTTATGAATGCAGTGTCATTATATCAGATGGAGCTCTATGTAAATGAAGAGGCTGTGACATGTGGCGTACGGATCATGACAAGAATAAATCAGGATTTTAGAGACATAAACCTAAATCCAAACCCATACAAATCTATGGTTTACTGATAAAAGGAGCTAATAAAAACTAGTTTTCATTGGTGGTAGTAATGTGGGATAGGCTTTTTTTTATTGCGATTGACCCCTGGGAATCTGAGGTTACCATCTGGCCACTGGTCACATCACTGATCCACGTTTTAATATGGAAATGAAGTGCTTTTCCAAACTTTGATGTAATCACAAAAGTAACCTGAATGAATTACCCCAATAACCCCGAGCATGTGCACAGATGATAACGGACCAAGGGCTTTTCGATTAGGCCACTGTGTCTCAAATTCTATTTATAGTCAAATTTTCATCAAGAAGATAAACTGTATTTTTGTTTAAAAAAAAAGAAAAGAAAAAACAAACAAGTAAATCTTGTTTATAAGTCTATAAGTTAAATACTAGGAAAAAAATATGTGCATCAAATTATTGACCTTAGTGCTGAGGAAAGGTGTAGAATCGTGCACTGCCACTGTTCACTTCAGAGTGGAGCATGTTAATATTTAACTTTTTAACATAAACACAAAAAGACACACATGATGGCAACCTTATTTTGGAAAAAAAGGCTATGGAGATGTGAGAAGCTAAGCTAGTTGCATATTTTACTGATTATAAGCCTGTGTAAAGTGTGTATTCACATACTGTAAGTGCCCCTTGTGCATTTAACCATTAGACCAATTAGAAAAGCCTGCACAGGGGCCCCTCAACTTCATCCACAGGCGCACTGTAAAACCTGGTATTAAAACTACACTCCTCAACATAAGATACAAATTACACTTCCCCCAAGATCTTGATCTAGATTTTGTTTTAACATTTGTTTTCAGTGTGGGCCAAAATAGTTTTGTTATATAAACAAGGTACATGTACAGTATTTTAAGATTTATTTTATTTTTTTTTACTTTTTTTTGCATTACATCAAAAAATGTATTAATATTTAATATTGTGGATAAATAGTATAATAAGTCTCCGATCTTCTCTCTGTTCCTCACAGCGGAGCCTTTGGTGCAGGTGAATGGAAAACCAAGCTGCTGCCTGTTCAAGTTCAGCCCCAAACTCATGTTCACTAAAGTGCTGAAGGCCCAGCTGTGGGTGTACCTGCGGCCGCTGCAGCAGACCTCCACAGTTTACCTCCAGATCCTACGCCTGAAGCCCATCACAGACCAGGGCAGTCGCCACATCCGCATCCGCTCGCTCAAGATCGAGCTCAACTCGCGCGTGGGCCACTGGCAGAGCATCGACTTCAAGCACGTGCTGCAGAACTGGTTCAAGCAGCCGCACACCAACTGGGGCATCGACATCAACGCCTTCGACGAGAGCGGCAATGACCTGGCCGTTACCTCG